>VYZV01014258.1:145515-159427 GCA_013401275.1 Pandion haliaetus | reverse complement strand
TCCGCATTTTTCAAGGCATCAGTAAGGGCTATCATCTGCTCAGTTCACACATACAGTCTAAGGTAAAAGAGTTCTACTTTCCTAGAAATTGCCCCCAAGTTTCAACCTGGCACAGGATTTATATCTGTTGTACCTGTAGTTACCCTGTGCCCAGCTGAGCTGTTCAGACCAGATCAGTCCCAGCTGGGGCTGTCTCACTCTGGTCTCCTGTTTGCTCTCTTCTTCCAGGCTATTCAAAAGTTGAAAGTCTAGCCCAATGACATCAATAACAGCATTACTACTGGCCTCATACAGTTTGGGTTGCAGCCCATCTTCCTCCTTAGTGCTGCATTCTTTCTAATTCTGCTGTCTTGGCTCATGAAGTATTACCCCTAGGATGCTAGAGCTCATGAAATATTATCCCTAGGATGCTAGAGCTGGAAACTTCCTGCGTATCACTGGGGATTTATTTTTGACAGAATTCACTGATAATCCAATTTTAGTATGCTAAATGTGTTTAGTATGCAGTAATGTGTTTTTAATAATAGCATAAGATTGATAATCCATATGGTATATTCACCATGCAAAACTGATGGTTGTCTAAGTTTTGGTCTTGATTATGCTTATGTCAATCAGTGCATACAACTTTGTGCCAATTTGTGAGGTGAAATATATTTGAAGGAGCAGAGGTTCCAACCAAAGAATGATCCAAAAGGAAAGTCTAAGAAACAGCTCTGTATTGCAGGATGGGATCAAGGAAAGACTTGGATCAATAGCTTCACCATTAACCTGCTATGTGTTCCCTGGCAAGCCATTTAATATTCTGTACTTCACTGGGGAAATGAGGCTCTGGGTTTATGCACCTTTTTTAAGTTTACAGATAGAAAATGCTCTAAAATGACATATGTCACTAGGGGAATGTCAGCTGGTATTTTACCAATCTACTCAGGTCTGCTTTGCATCAGGTTGTCCCATATCTCCAATACCACCATTGCTTCAAAGTCAGCTTTTAGTTGGCATATGTGGAGGTCAAATACATTTACTTCCTCCTCATTTACTTTCAATTGTATCTATTTTTGTCATATATATTGAGTTTTATAAACCATGGAGACAAGCCATATGCAAGCAGAGCAATTGCAAGACTCTATAGGTACTCCCACATTTTTTAAGAATGCCTTTCTTCTATAGAGTAAGGTATGTACTTGGAGCAAAAAATGAAAAGGTTCTTAATATCCTACCCAAATGTGACCCCATCCTTGCATCACATAAGCTGTTTCCAGTAGATAACCTAAAAGACATAAGTTCCTTTCATCAGAGGCTTTCTGCCTTTTTTGAACCTAGGATTCAAATACAGTTTGACATCGCTTGGCTTCCCCCTGACAGAACCTGACATTTACAATAGCTGGACAGATCTCGAGTGACTATACAGGGGNNTCTCGAGTGACTATACAGGGGTACTTTTTTTTTGCCTTCATCAAAAGCAGACAAGGTTATATCAGAACTAATGGATATGAGAGCAACAGCCCATGCATTTGCAGATGGACAGGCTGGAAAGAGAGGCAGTCAACAGCATTTAGCACTGAAGTGGTGAGATGTTTCAGGTATTTCAGGAACAGTCCCAAATAAGGGGTCATTATGCCAAGGTCTCAGTATTTGACAAACAGCAACTTTACATAATGCTGATCAAATGCTTGCTCTTCTATACCTGATTTTGCCATTTTAGAAAGCCCTGTGGCGCAAGGGATGTTTCTGCTTCCTTACAGAAACATTTCTAGCCTGCGCCTGCAAACTTTTCAGGACAAAGGCCTAACTGTGCTGCCATTATAGAATTCCTTCTCTCTCTGCGTAAAGCTTGTTGCATAGATTCGGATTTCTAGTGCAATAATCACCATGACATCTGAGCACCAGAGCCTAGAACAACAAAATAAGGTTCTCCTATGAACACGAGGTAGCTCTTGATCCCTCAGATGACCATGGCATGGTGTTTGAATGAAGATGATACAATGATGTGAGGAAATAAAGGGGCAGGATGGCAGAATATGGGTAAGAGGCAAATGAGAAAGGAGAACATAGTAATAGGATTTTTTTTTCTATGTGGATATTTTCCCTCCAAATGGTAAGAACTAAACTGACGGTGTTCTCTGACAAAGGCAAAGTACATCCATGAGCAAAATACACCCCCACCAACCACCCAAAAACCCCAAACCAACCACAGCAGAATTGTATGTTGAGATCTGAATAGAATAGGTGTATATTGGTAGGTATAGAAATCCATAATTAAAATAAAGTTATAACCTTCTATTCCTACTTTTCTCATAACCCTTAAATCACAGTAGAAGTCACCAAAGTTAAGGCAAGGGATCTTTTTTCCTGAGCTGAGATGAGGCAAACATCTGCAGAATTTGGTTCTTGTGCTTCCACTAGCACAACAAACCTGTTTTGGTTTTCTCCAGGATATATGTTTTAGTGAACACACATCATTTCCCAGTCTACAACTGTCAGAACAAAGGCTACAAATGCACTTTTGTAACTAGTCTTGTTCCTGGCTTTGAGATAAAGTTGCAAGTTCTACCTACTACTAAGAGGGCACAAGTTTTCTTTTTGACACCACCACTTTTACCAGGCAGCAACGTTGCTCAGCATCAAGCAGCATCTTGGAAACATGAAGCAACGTTAAATATGACATGCAGCATTTGCTATTTGCATGACTTTACCCTTTTCATTGCGAGTTATGAGTTAATGCTAGCCCTGCATACAGGAATAAGTGGGCTCTAATGGAGTGTGTATGTGTGGTGGGAGGGCAGTGGCATTGCATAATCACCATCATCATTGATAGTGCTTTGTATTTCCCTAAGTGATGCTTATACCTGGGCATCAATATAATTTGTTTCTGCACATGAAAGTGAAATGATGGGAATGCAGGAATTTCCTGCCCAGACAGACCCACATTTTTTTCTTATCCAGTGGTGAAGAAATGCATCAAAGCATGCTTCAAAGAGTGGTATGTAAGCCTCATAATGGACAGCTATGCAACAACCTGTTCACAGTGGTAATTTAGCCTTATACTCTGGCAGTAAGTGGTTGGTACTTTAATGACCTAATCGTTCAAAGCACTTAACTATGTGCTTAAACTTTGAATAACCTCGTTTGCTTCAATGGGGCAACATACATGCTGACTTCTAACCACATGCTTAAATGGTTTGCTGGGTCAGGGCCAGAGAGTTCAGCATCTGGCAGGATCAAATATTAAACCTCATGATATTTCGTATTTCTTCATGATTTCTATACAAAGGTCTATTCTATGATCATGCTGCTATCTAATGCTAGAACATCATAGAAGTCAAAGCTTTTTGAAGCTGTCTATGGATTTCCAATGTCAACATGATTATTTCTTACATTACATTGTAATTTCCTAGCCTATTTTATTTCTTGTTATTGTTAAAAGAAAGGGACATATTGGACTTGATTTTTATTTCTTTTGCACTGGTGAAAGTAGGGGACAATTTCAGTGAGTTAACTGTTGCTAGCTCTACTAGTTTTAAACTGGTTTGAGATCATACTAGCACCATCCCGGCTTTATAGTTGTGGAAGTAATCCACAATCCTGGTGTGGCTGCCCTCAGTTATAGACTTCTAATTGCTTCTAGCTGTAGTTCATTACAAAATTCTGATAACACTGTATTAGAATAAAAGCATCTGCAGCCCAAATCAGTATAAATAATTTGTGACAAGAGATCACAGTTTATAAATTAAGAGGAAAAAAAAAGTAATTTGTTGTACTTAACTTACTGTCACAATAATTTTTATAAATGTTATTAATAAGGAAAAAGGAAGAGTGAATATAGAAACTGATAAAGAAAAGAGAATTTAGAAACTAAAGATTTTTTTTAATATTCAGTGCAAGTATTCAACTTCTTTAATGAGTATCATTGAGTGGCATTCAAAACCTGTAGAAAAACCTTGATTGGGTTCTACAGAATATGGATCAAAACCCAGAAGTGGGTATGTTGCTGATGCAGTTCTACAGTTAAAATTTCATTGTGTTTTGAAGAGAGTGAAATAAATGAGTAAAGTTTGGAGGAAAGCATTTCTCCTGTCTTAGGCACCTGAATGTTTGTTTGCTAGTTTGGGGTGTAAATATGCAGGTGTTTGAACCCCACCATGTCTGATATACAGTCCTGACTTTCTTCATGTTGGTGTGCATCAAGAATAACTCTAGAGGAACACACAGAATAATACTTATGTCAAAAGACAAGATGTGGGGGTTTTTTTTTCATTTCTTGTTCATTATAATTGACTGCTACCCTGCAAATGATCAAGGGGAAGAGAAGCTGCAGGGAAAATTACAGTGTGTATCACATATATTAGATGTTTGAAGCCATTAATGTATGGATGGGTTACTTCAAATATTTTATATGCAATTTGTGGAGAATGCTCTGTAGTTTCAAGAGCATCACTGCAGAATGTTTACATCTTAATGTTTAGAATTGCTTTGCTTACTCATGCTAAATTTTAAACAGATTTCACCTGAGGTGCATTCATGTAAATATGGAATCTGTTTAAAATTTTACTAAATTTCTGTCTTCAGTATGTCTCAATTTATAACTTTGTTGAATTTAAAATGATCATGTAGTCTAATATATCTCACAGAACTGCAAAACTGTGCAGTAACTTTGACATGGCTTGTCTTTGAGTGTCTATACAGTTTTTGCAAGAATATTGTACTAACATAATTTTGTAAATGTAGGATTGTGAGGCGTATGTTTGTAAAGACATTAATTATTCCCTTATAAACTTAATATTTATTATCTTTATGCAGATAAATATTGATGCCTGATTATTTCATAGCTATCAGTGAAAACTGCTGTTCTGATTTGCAAGGTCTGACTCGGAAAAGCAGTGTCTCCCACACAACGACTGATACTGTGTTCTCCAAAGAACTGATGTTAAATACTGTTATTTCCTGGGAGAGGAGGGAGGAGCCACACAAGTTTTCCTTTACTTCTACCTGTGATTTGGGAGCAGGGAATTTGGGACTCTTTGTTCAGCTAGTGACTCGTTTATGTGGTATCACTTGGCCAAGTTACTTCACTGCTATTGGTCGTAGTTCTCCCACTGGTGGAACAGAAATGATAATGGTTTACAAAAATCGCAGAAAATTTAGGAACAATGAATTTGTTAGAAATCCACTGATCTGTGTTTAGGCAAGGTTCCTGTTAATGTCCGTTGGGGTCCTGATCAGGCCTCACAACTGCCAAGTATTTTTATTTTTTTGCAAAGAGGAATCTGCCCTACTTCTGAAAGGGTAAGTAGATCATGAACCCAAAAGGTCAGGGCTCAGAGCAGGCCTTGCTCTGTGCTGAGCGAGAAGAAGACCTTGTTTGGTGGATCTGTCCCTCCTGGACTGAGATGACTGACAGAAGGTAAGAGATTCAGGACTTTGTTTGCTTTAAATTCATAGGACTACTGGTGCTGCATGCTCTATAGCTGTGGGACTCCTTGCTTGGTCAGTACTAAGTATATTGATATGAAGCCCTCAGTGACAGGCTGCTTCAGCATCATGAGACACTGAATATTCATTTTGGGGAGGGCACGCTCGTCTCAACAGTCTTTGTTCCATTACTGAGACGTGAGGCCATGGCAGAGATGGCAAGGTCTGTAGTTCAAAGGCTGGGTGATCACACCCTGCATGCTAGTGTACCTGATGACTACTTACATGGTCACATGTAACTTTTACCCCAGATAACCACTCGGTGGTCACAATTACTCTGTATTATTTTTCCTACCCATTTTGGATGCAGCCTTCTCACCAAGAATGCTGCAATATTATTTCTCCTCCAAAGCAGGGTGCAGTTATGGACTTTCCCCCCAGTTCTCTCTTGCCAGACTTCACTTGGCCTTTGGTGAGATTAAGCCCCCAAACAGTCAACATTTCATCTGCCCAACATAAGGGCTTTACAGACTGACCTTTTTTCAGAGCGCTTACACTGTTCCTGGAGGCATAGTATAGGTCCCACTGGCACCTCTACACCTAGCATAGGTCCCACTGGCACCTCTACACCTAGTATAGGTCCCATGGGCACCTCTAGCAGAGCACTTGGACGTAGAGAGTAGCGGAGTGTCTAGGACATAGTACCAAAGGGTGAACAACACAAATAATGAAGATGTCCAGCTTTACAGAGGAAGCCCCTGGAAAAGACCAGGCTACACAGCTTCAGGATGGCATTCAGCCTCAAATCCCAAAACACCACATCCTGCAGTCCCTCCCTCCAACATGTGGTTTATGGGTCCCGCTGGTGACGGCCTCCAACCTACTGCTGGGTAGATCCAGCTGGCCAATAAATGCCCCAAGATGGAAGCAGAGGTACAAAATGAGAAACTCTCTTAAGGCATGATGGGCAGACGGGCAATGAGGAAGGGGACAGGGAGGATAGGAAAAGAGGACAAGGAGCTCCAGCAGAGTGCCTCTGAGGCTCAGGTTCCTCCACTTCTGCTGTCTTGTGCATTTGGGCAGCCTGTGACTTGCACATCACAGCAGCAATCCTTCCCTCCCTGCCCCTGTGTGACCCGTTCTGAGCTGGACAGCTTATGACACTCTTTTTTTTTTTTCATTAAAATGCTCAAAGAGAAAAATCTTCTTTTAAGAAAAATATGGAAGGAAGGCCTTAGATAGAGGCTGAGAAAATGATCTGATGGCTGTTTTTCATTTAAACAATCTCTAGGTTTATTTACGCCTTTTGGGCTATTCACTTAATTCAGGCTAATAATTGGAGTACTCTTCTTCATCACTTACAGTTCACCATCAATAGAGTTGTGATGTTTTAGAGTATTGGTAATAATTGTTCTGCTAATTAAACCATACTGAAAAGCTAATAATCCCCATTTAGGATTTTGAACTGATAGATAGCTTCTGTTTTTATCATCATGCCCTGCAGTTACCACACATTAAATTTGCCCGTGAAAGACAACGCTTTGTCTTCAGTTGTATTCATCCTGTTTTATTTAGTACATCTGGAAATCAGACTCAACTATTATTTTCCCATCTCCTTCAACTGTCCTGTTCTAGGACGTGGTATTTTGTAATGTAGTTTCTCCCCCAAGCGTCTGTCACAGTCTGTGATCTGTATGTAACTGTACATAGATAATGCAATTGGAGGACTATATAAATGCATTTTTAACATTCCAGAGCTGAAATAATGTATTTGGTAGTAGACAGAAGTTAAATAATTTTAATTTGATTTAAAAGCTGGAAAGAGAATAGCAATTTTGACTGCTGTTTTCTGAATGTACAGCAGATGGTGCTTAACAAAAGTGCTTTACAATCAATGTCTGAAAACAGCAAAGCCTGGCAATTTGAATTTTAATCATGCTTCCTTGTCTTTTCTAATTGAAAAAACAGAAATTTGTGTGGAAGGCCCCCAACAGGATTGACTTACTTCAACATACACAATGTGCACAATGTTTGAAGGATGGGGATACAACAACAGTTCTTTGAAAACAGCCTCTCATTTGCTATAAGGAACTATACATTTGGAAATTAATTAGGCATTAGCAGGATTGTTTCTTTCTTGATTGTTGCCCTTCCCTCCAGAGTCATCATGGTTCACTTAACTAATGGGAAGATCCAAGCTCCCAAGTACTACTTTCCACATGGACAAAAGAATGTGAAGAAAATTCATATGTGATGATGCAAAAGAAAATTCAAAAGTGATGAGACCTAGTCTGATGTTCTCGAACTCCCATTTGTATACCTGTCAGTGAAAGAAGATTTTTTTCTGCTGGCACCAAGAGATGAGCTGGTGCCGTGGCTCCGGGCAATCCTTTCCCAGCATGGGTGGGACCTGTCTTGGGACTAAACCAGAACTTGCGTCACAGTTTCCCCTCTTGGTATCTTATTAGCGAGATAAGAAAGGTGCTGCAACTCCAAGGTGCTATTTACATTCTGCACTGTTGTCAACTGTCAAAACCTCAAGATTTATCTCTAATAAGGCAGCTGTCATTATATAGAAGCATAAGCTACTGTGAGCCAAGGGAATACTACGAAGGGGGGAAATGAGTCAGAAAGCTAAACAGAATTTACTGACATGCTTAGTAAAGTTTTAACTGAGCTTTATTCCTTTTGAGGCCTGTTTTTTTTCCAAAAAGCTTAATTTCTTTTTATATAAAAGTGCATTTTTTTTCGTTACTGATGAAAGGGCTCATGACAAATATCTCAAAGAGGGAAAGTCCTCCTGCACAAACAGCAGGAGCACAAATATTTACACCAGTCTTCAGTAGTGGTGTATCAACCCCAACCTTGTCGGATCTCTTCTTAACCCTAAAGGGTATTTAGCTGAAGACTGTAAGCTGTAGCGATGGCCATGCAAAACCCACTGAGAAGACCTTTCATGCCCACATAATTGGCCTAAAAACTCTAGAGTTGCACTGATGTAAAAGAAAAGAGCATTTTTAGATGCTCGACTTGCCTGCTAAATAGCCAGTCATGCCACAGTGCTGCCCCAATATCTCTAATTTAGAGTCAAAACTTGATTCCCTAAGTCAACTGAGACAACTTGCCATCTGTGGCATGGGATGGAGAACCCATATATCTTATGGGTGGCTGCGGGGGGGATGCAGTCCTCATCCTTGCCTGCAGCAATTTTAAAGGCAAGCCAGCCTTTAAGTCAAGTTAATGCAGCTGCAGGCCTAGTGCTGGTGTTAAGACTCCTTTAAGAGCTTGAACACATGAATTGGATGCTTTTCCACCACATCTGCATAGGGATGCACATGATGACCTGCCAGTTGGACTTGGATATAGAAGTCTCACATCTGCAGTAGATTTACTAGGATTCAAAAACAGAGTGATTTCAAATATGGGCCTGATCAGGTTAGCTTTGAAAGTACATGGTGCCATGAGATGTTATGAATCATACCTACTAGTCCAGATAGGGAAAAAAACCCCATCAGATGATTAAACCAAGCCAAAGTCCAGGTTTTAGAGCAAAGGTGAGCAGTCCATTAATGACTCAGAGCCCACAAGACCTGAGTGGAAAAGCTGCCACTAATTCAGCAAAGAGGCTGAAGATCTACCAGGACCTTACATGTGCAAGCTGTGTGAAGAGGCCCTTGTTCCTTGCTCCAGAGCGGAAGAGGGAATGAGAATGCTCTCTCTGGCATATGACAGCATGATTGTTTACGGGCAATGGGACATTATGTGAATTTATCTGAGGTGTAGCCAAACAGAAATGGCCAAATCCTCTCTGAAACCATTATAACAACAGACAATTAAAGGAGCCTCTGTTTAATGACCCTAAGAACATTTTGAGGAGTAAGCTATTACAGCCAAGATTGTTGGGAGCCTGTGTGCAGCTGAGTGTCTGTTTAACCACCATCTGTAGCTGTTGGCCCACCATCTTCCTTTGTTTAAATTTCTATTCTCCACAGGCCGCTGTGAGCAGATCACAGTGCTGCTGAGGCAATAATCAATACTGCTCTCATTTTAACTCACTTGCTACTGAGAAAGCCAAGTTTAATCTTGAAGTTTGCCCGTGTTGTTTAAGTTGCAACTTCACTGCAATTATAAAGCTGTAGGAAAAAGATTCATTGATATATTAATGTCACAAATGTATAGCATCTACTCCCCTTTCATCAGTCCTACTCTGCAGACAACTGGGCAAATCCAAAGCAGACTGCAAAAAAATCTTTTAAGGGATGCAGTAAGAAAGCATGATTTACCCGGTCCTGAAACAGGCATGCTCTCAGACACGGAGTCAGATGTGTGTGCGCACATGTATGTTGCTTGTGTGTATGCAGGTGTGATGTGGGGGAGGCACAGAAGAAGTAGGATCGCTATGACTATCATACGATGCAGAATGCATTGTCCATTTTAATGGTGAAGGCAATTTCTCCTTTCCTCCCCAAATCAGGATATCCCTTGTAGAATGACAGTGTTTCTCTACCTTGAGTCTTCCCAAGGGAATCAGGAGAGAGTCACACCTTGAGCCAAAGTCCTCCTGCCCACTTCTGTCCCTACCAGTTCAGCTTACTGCAAGCTGAACAGAAATGTAGCTCTGGCCCTCCACAGACCGGCTTCAAGGGGTGGTTAAGACTCAAATAACATTAGGAGAAACACTGAGCAAAACCCTGATGAAGCTGAAAGAAGCCAATTTTACTGCTGTATCTGTAAGTAGCTGACCAGAACTTGTGCTCTAAAATTGTATATTTAGGAAATTTCAGAACTTCCACCCATCTAAAGGGAGGTGTATTCAGTGCCACAGTTTTCAGTGAAAAAAAAATGAAAAATTGAAAATTAAACCAAACTAGGTTGCAGCATCATTCTCGCTCTAAAACTTTTTCCTTTAGCCAGGGAAAGGTATGTTCAGACACTGTGAGATGGGAAACTGCTTGGCTGCAGGTGAAATTTAGAAACGAGGTATAAAAGGAGTTTTGTTATTTAGGAGATAGGTCTTCATTACACTTCCCTAAATATAGCTAGATTTCACAAGTTTACCCTATTTTCTCAAAAGTGAAGATGGTAACTTGGAGTTGGGTACAATAAGGATGCCCCCAGGAGTAGAAGGTATTGTGCTATATCATTTAAAGACTTAAGTGTTGCTGATTTTTGTCTTTGGGTTTACCTCTACCACTGTGAAATGCACCAATCAAACTGAAAGAAAGCAACTTACATCAGTGAAGTTAAGCAAGCATAAGCTCCAGCTGGCTTGGAGACATAATATAGAAATAAATTCTTACACCTACTGCTTTGAACACCAAACTGTCTCTTGAGGTGTCCTGTAAGGTTGTGGGTGGTTGCCATTCAATCTATATCCAAGCTTCTCCCTAACAGGTATGCCATGTCCTTCTTATTCAGAGAAAACAGAAAGGCAATTACATGTCTTTGTGTAATGTCAAATGGATCAACAGAAATCACCGTCCCAAGGCATGGAGCGGCATGATTAGGGTCTGAGCAGGAACACTGCTGTGGGTCCTTGCAAAGCGGCAGCAAGGACAGGGGCTGGGCACTGGTTTCATTGTGGTTGTGTGTGACTCACAAAGTGAGTGAACAGCACACGAAGGCAGTGTGAGAGTAAGACTGAAGAGGGGTAAGAAAAGCTTGTGGTGGTCAGGGACTTCTTGGAGGACTTTATCCATGCTAACTGTGTTTAGAAAAACTACTTTCTGTTGTCTTTGTGTGTAAATAGGACTACAGTAGCAAAACCAGTAACTCCTTACTCCAGCTGGACAAACGTGACCTACACAACCATTTCTAAGAAGCAAAGCTTCTTGTTGTGGCTAACTGCTTAAGGACTAATAGGTAAAATAAAAAAAGCAGGTGTTTAGACTAGATGCTTAGTAACATAAATTCGCATAATCTACTTCTAGCATAGTGCCAGTGAAACACTAGAAATACTCCCAGCCTGTATCAGCTGACATAGTCCTTTCAGCTCCTTTCATTATTGACCAGCAAACCATCTAGGGCCCTGTCTGCATCTCATAAATGCATCCGACCTGGCAAAACAATGATGTTCTCCCTGCAAGGGGTACATTATGATCAGGAATCATTAGAACAACAACAGTTTCAGAGCTCTGATGTTCCACAGGTGTCTCCTGCTCTCCTGCAACCCTCCCAAGCACAGGGTTTCCTTCACAAGCCCTAACCCTTCATCTCCTTTTGCATGGTCTCTCATCAACTCCCACTGCTGTCACTTTGTGTTTTGGGTTTACTGGCTGTAACTCAGTTTGAGAGGAGGAAGATGGAAGCCTAGCTAGCTAGCTCACAGTTCTGCCTCCAATCAATGCTATGGTAGTGTCCACTGTGAGGCAGACATGACAGCTTGGCATCAGTACTTTCTGAAAAGACTATGAAGAAACTTTTCCAGACCCTTTCTTCGTGATTATCTATCAGCAGGGCGATCAACAGCATAGAAATGAAAGTCTTTAAGATTACTTTTCAAAAAGAAAAGGCCTCCAGTTTTTGGAAGAATCAGAGTTACTAGTCAAATAATCTATTTGCGTAAATCAGTATTACTGCTGTAAAGCGGTAGTGACTAGTCTTGAAGCACTATTGACTACTCCTGACATTTCCTAGCTTAAGGAGCAGCATTCCATTTGGGTGGAAAGCAGACATAAATTTGTCTTTGGGTTAGCCCAAACAACAACTGAGCCAGATCTGGGCACCAGTCTGATGAGAACTTAATGGAAAAATCCAGCTTATACTGCTGTGGGACTGACTCCATACAGTTTCTATAGGCAGCTCTGAATCAAAATCAGGAAGTTTAGATCCAGCTCCAAAGCCACTCTCTTAACACATCCATGTGCTTTTTAATACCCTGCTGCTATACCACGGACAATCAAAGCACAAACCCCAGCTTCTTGGTAAAGCTAAGCTCTTTATTAAAAATATTAACTTATTAGCCATAAAAAATATATTCTACAGCAAGTTTGTTCATTCTTGTATTGCACTACTTCTCAGCAGCCACACTCAGCTATTTTAACTCCAGAAAGTATGGTTCTAGATGGTCTAAAAAATCAGCCCCTACTGAAAGAAGGGACAAAAGCCTTTTCATAATTCTGGGTAAATCCATGAGAAGAGATTTCTCAAGTTTATCACAAGAAATGACTAAAAACTAAGACAATGCTGAATGTTCATCTCCATAGTGGAATGAATAATGATTATGTTATCAGAGTGATGAGAAATATTGGCTACAAACACCTTATAAATGAATTTCCTCCTGTAATTGTACAGGCAGGTTTAACTGAAACTCTATACAGCAGCTACATTTTTTGTAAGAATTTGTAACCATGCTCTATGGAACTTTTAATAAATTACCTATACTAGCAGGAAATAAACTAGAACAATTCTTAGTTGGACTGTAAGACACCAATATGCACCAATAGTGCATTTCTAAAAAGCTATATATATTTATAGCATTTAAAACAAAAATTAAAGGTTTTTTGCTTATTTTGAAGACAACAACTGTGCGAATTATTCTTCGCGAATTGTTTTCACTAGCTGTAAACAAGTCACACAGAATTTCATACCCATGCATTTAATTGTACAGAAAGTTTGACCAGAGTAGGGTAAAAGTGCATCTTTTGAACACAGTTCCTCCATGAATTTGGTTTTAAGGATCCCTCTACTCACTAGATAGAAAAAAGAAATAAAATTTTAGATAGGTAACTTTGAAGACTATGCAAACTGCCTTTAATAGCTGTAAAATAGCCGAGATTTTGCTCCGAGTACTACAAGGCAATTTAAATTCTTCATAAACCTGTTAGTTAGCAACAAGTGGTAACAGTCAAGGGGGGGAAATTGTAACACCTACTAACCGAGCTCTGAGGCCTAACTCGTGTGGGGGTTTTGTGTGAATGTCTTCATTCACAAGAGATGAATACATAAAAGGATTTTGCTTTGACGGTAGTAAGCCAAGGATATCCATTTTGAAGTTTGTATCCTCAGCCATATAGCAAGTGGCCAAGATTTTTGCCTTGGAGTACTGTCGGGCAAAGACGGCCACATCTCGAGAAGCAGCAGCTCTCGGTTCAGTGAGCATTTCACCTCAGGGATTTCTTCCAGCAGGTGAAGGGATGCTATGCGCAGCACGCTAAGCCTGCTGAAGGGATGCTGGATGCTACGCGCAGCACAGCAAGTCAGAAACACCCTCCTCAGCTCTGCTCTTAACGTGGGGGCTTTCAGACTAGAAGCCCGTTGTGGGGCAGGGCGTTCGCCTGCCTCTCTGCCATCCCAGGCGAGGTGCGGACGTTTCCCCCGCTAGAGGGAATCGGTGACGGCGTAACGGCCGCATGCCAGGGGCATGGCCTTCCCTCCGCGGCGCTGCGAGGCCCGGGCCCGCCCCGGGGAGACCGCCGGCTCGGCGGCAGTGCTGCAGGCCGAGGGCGCGCTTCTTGTAGGTGGCGTACAGCGGCAAGATGGCGCGCGGCCTCCGCCGGCACAT
>VYZV01014258.1:48167-145273 GCA_013401275.1 Pandion haliaetus | reverse complement strand
CGGGCAACGAGCCCTCACGCCGCCCGCGGGGCCGGGGCCGGGGCGGTCGGGGCCTGCCCGCCGGTCCGCGGCCTTTGGGGGGAGTGCTGGTGGGGCCGGGTGGCCGGCGGGGTCAGGGGCTGGGTGCGTGGGGTCTCTGAGGCGGCAGCCAGCGAGGCCGACAGAAACGTCCACCCGGAGAAACAACGGGGACTGGTTTTGCCGCTATCTCTGTAGAAAGGAGTTTGTGCTTCCACTCCCTCTACATACAGAGCTGCTCCTTCCTGCTGTGCTAACGCTTTTGTTTTTTCTTCCCACCTGTCCTCTGAGCTAAAATTCATCATTTTCTCTCGTGATGATTGTGATGTGCTTTGCTGCGATCTCCATTACGGTGTGCAGAATAATTTCCGGACTCTCTCACCTGCTGGTCTGAAAATACAAGCAGTTTCTCCCAGCTTGCTTAGGGTTCCTCAGTCGTGTCGAGCTCAAACGTTTTTATTTGAAGGCCCTGGCAAGAACTTAACAAAGCCTCCTTTTTTCAGCTGGAGTGAATATTTAAAAGATTCTGATTATGTTGAATAAAACTCTGTCTTCTCTCTTTGTTTATAAGATTTTATTTCCCCATGTATTCAGAGGCCTTATGGTCTGCTTTTCCAGCTGTCTCTGCCGGTTTCTGCTGCTGCTAAGGTTTGAAATTTGGAACTTGGGCGGACGCCTCCCAGGGGACAAGACTGAGCTGAGCCTCTTTCTAGACAGACAATATATTTGCAATTTTAGTTTTGGAGTGTTTTGACCAGCAGTTGTAAATCTGCCAGTTATGGCACATACTCATTTTCTTTCAGCTTAGGGTCACTGTGAATATGTATCACGATGTGAGTTGCTGAATGTTCTTCATAAGGGCGAAAAGAAAAGGTTGTGGTACACAGATAGACAGATAAGTGCTTCTGTAGAATTGGAGGGATGTTACAGCATTTCGGTGTGACTGATTTTATGTTCAGTTAAAAGCCTCCAGTGGGGTGGACTGCTATGAACAGCAAAATGGCTGAAATAAAAGAAAAAAAAATGGTTTCCAGAGTGAAATGGGTACCACATAAAAATAAATGCATGCGTATTTATTTATTTTGGCAAATGCATGTGCGTAAAGATAGTGTCAAGGGACTTTGTTAGGGATGGCTTCTCTAAACCGTCTTCCAGTAATGATTTCTTGCCGCCTTGCTACACACTTTTTTCTTCAGCTGTAACAATGCTTGCGGTAAAGTCTCCTACATAGCTAGCCTAGGTTTTCTCTGCTTTAGCAGCATGATGACCCTCCTCACCAGTGGAGAGAAGTGGTATCACAGAAACTAGTAGCTTTGAGTGGCAACTAAGCCACTAAGAATAACTAAAAGAACTTGTCAGTGGTAGTTAAACTTTGCTGTGGTTAGTTAGCTTGGTCTTTCAAGTCTTGGCTGACTTGCTCACCGTTGTAAATACAACATCCCTTATAACTTGTTCCTGTTTGATATAAAGCTGTTGGAGTATGTACAATAGGTGTGTACATATATAGTACATAGGAAAACATAACAAGTGTTCCTTAGAAATACTAGAGCGCCTAAATATTACATCATTCATCACTGTTACAAGAACACAAATTCACAATCTGGAATTACAGTTTATTCTATTTGTTATCAGCAAAGGAGGACCTAGTATGACCTATTTTAACTTACTACAGAATAAATTTTCATTTTGGATTAATCTCTCTGGGAATAGGTTTTTTAATTCTCTCTAGCATCTGTGCTTTGCATTAATATATGCAAAGCATTGTAACAGCATACTCTTTCCATAAGCAGCTCTTGTCAAAATGAAATGCTCCATTTTGATAAAGCGAATTATGTTTTGTTTTTAAAAAAATCCCTAAACATGAAACTTTTTTTTTTAACCCACAGTAATGTAGCTTTTACAGCAAAAAGCACAAAGCATTTAGAAATACCAGTTTAAAGGGTATAATTTTGCCTGTTGTGAAGGAATTATCCATTTTAATAATAGGTGCATATATGCTGGTTACACTGGAGCGTCTCCATCCAGTGCTAAAAGTATAGGTGAGTGTATATATGTGTGTGTATGCATAGCTGTATATAGGTGTTTTCTACCTATTCTGTGTAAGCGGCAGATCATTATATTCTTTCCTTTAGTGAATCAGGTTTTCAGTCCTGAGTTTACTACTCAGCCCTTTTTATTTAGGACAATTTCCTACTGATTTCACTGAGAGCTTTGCTCAGTTACAATCTGAATAGGAAATTAATGGTGTCTTCACATTTCAGTGCAGAGTTAATTCTGAGTGGCTGTGATTTGTTTCTTGTGGACTTCAGAGACCTGGACACTCACACATTGTCTCACAGTTCTTGATATCCAGCAGTCTTTTTGTCCTGTTTGTTGGGAAACCCTTCCAAATCATCTTTTTTCAGATGTCAGCATACAGTCAGATGGTACCTCGCTGTGAATTCCTGCATCATTAAGAAAAAATTAAAAAAAAAATCATTCAAAGACTGGATGGAGACTGTGCCCTGCTTCTGTTTTGTCTGTTTAATTATTTTTTTTCAGTCTTGAATCTGCCTTAACAGCATAGGTGTCTTTAAAAGGTCAGAAGAATGGCCACTTGGAAAGGTAAAACCCTGTATTTAAGACTGTATCACTTTTCTTTACATCTTTCTGATTGTTTAGTTTGTTTTCTGTGACTGAAGGCCTCAAATTCATCTTAGCATTTCCCACACTTAGTTTCAGCAAAAAGCCCCATGGCCTGTAATTAATGAGATACGCTGTAAATGTCACCACTTTGCTCGTGAAACAGTTCTATTTTTACTTGATTCTTGACATTCAGACGTGCTAGCATGCTGGCGTGTGTTTCACAACATTTCACCAACTTAGCATCTCGACTGTGCATGCTAAATGGCAAATACCTTTTCACAGCTTGGACAAATGCGGCTTAGAAAAAGATTCTCAATGGTCTATCATGTTTTCTTTGTTATTAGGCTACTGGGGATTTTTAGTCACTTTGGGAGTTTAAATATATCACTTTTCTGGTGTTGCAGTTGCTGGAACTCCATGACAGCAATCAGACCAATTCTTCTCTCCAGTTTCAGACATGGGCACAGCAGTGCCTTCCTCTTGCAGGTGAGAGGTGCAGCAGGCCCTGTAGCCTCTGGAGAGAGAACCGTGTCAGAAGTAAAAAGTCTGGTTTTCAAAACCATTGATTTTCTTGCTCTTAGCTCAACGTATGCAGGTACCTGTATAACAGAATTTGAGAAGCACTTGTACAAAAGGGTAATAGTTTTCATGTCTTCAGCATCAAATTGTCGTTCTTGAAAGATGTAGGTATTATGGTAATGGTCTGATGAGTAATGAAGGATGAATGCTTAGATAATTGTGATAATTAAAGAGTGAAAGACCCTAGATCTGATTTTAGAAATCATTCACATTCAAAATAATTAATTCCTGTGATTTTTTTTCCTTCTGTTTACTTACTTGGTTTCTCTCTTAAGGGTTTTAATCTCCTGTTTTGCCATTTTACCTCCAGTTTATATATCATATAAACAAACATAGCAGTTTTCTTCAACAGTTCATGGTAGATTTTCCCTTCCTCTTGTATGCCTGACTATTTGCTGTGTAGGCTCATCAGCTTTCTAAAACGAAGGTTTTGGGTTTTGGTGTCCTCCCATTTTACATGGTCAGATGAACTGTGCTGTGTTTTCCTTAGGGAGTGCTGGAAGAGAAAGAGATTACATTTATATTTGAAGTTGTGGCTGAGGCAGCCATGTTAGCAGCTCGTCTGGAATGAATATAATTTCTATATTTGGAGTTTTGTCATCTCATTTTTAGAAAAAGGAAGTGTGAGGAAGGTTCCAGTGCCAGTGCCCTCCTAGGATCTTACCTGTAATGATCCTATGGGTGTGCAAACCATGCTATTTAATACAGAGTCCTTAGAGGTGAGCAGGTAGGTGCAAGGTAGACAAAAGAGACTAGTAGCAGCCCAGAGAAAACAAGATTGTTTTCTCATCAGTAAATGCAAAGGTACATTTTTCCCAAAAATTTTGAAAGGTATCTAAAGATACTAAGATCACACAAACATGAAAGCTTCTTGAACACGCTGCTTTAGGTTTAAGTGGCTTTTCTATGATGAGATAATGCCATGCAAGCCCTGAAATGTAGAACATGAGTATGTTCTCGATACAGCTATTTTTTAAAAGTAGCCTGTAATTTTTCCTATTCTAAAAGCATGTATTAAACCTTTTAAACTGAGCATCTTTTAGAGATGACATTTCAAACTATTCAATTAGCTGGAAAGATGTTTTCAGCAGAACTTTGGTCTAAGCCATTGTTTTACAAAACATGGTGTTATGGGTTGTGTGGCGCGGTTTTCCTTGGTGGCAGGGGAGGGGGGCTGCAGAGGTGGCCCCTTTAAGAAGCTGCTGGAACAATTCGCCGCCCCAAAATGTCGGACGCGCCAAAATGTCGGACCGGCCTCTAGGAGGGGAGTGACGTTGGTAGCGCCTGTGGGAGAACATATTTAAGAAGGGGAACCGGCAGTGTGGGGGTTGGGAAACGTGAGAGGAACATCTCTGCCGATACTGGAGTCAGTGAAGAAGGAGGGGGAGGAGGGGCGCCTGAGGAGGCTGATGGCCCTGCAGCCCATGGTGAGAAGGCAGGCTGTCCCCCTGCAGTCCATGGAGGTGAACGGTGGAGCAGAGGCTCCCGAAGATGGCCGTAACCCCATGGTAAAAACCGCGCTGAAGCAGTGCGAGACTGGAGAGCAGCCCGCGGAAGGGACCCGCGCCAGGGAAGTTTGGGAAGAACTGAAGCCCGCGGAAAGGACCCGCGCCAGGGAAGTTTGTGAGGAACTGCAGCCCGCGGAAAGGAACCACGTTGGAGAAGTTGGTGAAGGACTGTCTCCCGTGGGAGGGACCCCACGGTGGAGCAGGGGACGAGTGAGGAATCTTCCCCCTGAGGAAAGGAGCGGCAGAGACGATGTGTGGCGAGCTGACTCAACCCCCATCCCCTGTTCCCCTGCGCCGCCGGGGGGAGGAGGTAGAAAGCACCGGGAATGGAGCTGAGCCGGGAAGGCGGGAGGGGTGGGGGGAGGTGTTCTGATGTTTGGTTTCCCTTCCTAATACCCTTGTGTTTTGTTTTTGATTTGATTTGTAGTAAATTAAATGGATTTTGTTTCTTCCCCAAGTTGAGCCTGTCTTTTGCCCGTGACCATAAGTGGGGAGTGATCCCTCCCGGTCCTTGTCTTGACCCATGAGCCTGCCTTTGGATTTTCTCCTCATCCCAACGTGGCCAGGTGCGGGGGTGGGGAGTGAGCGAGCGGCTTCGTGGTGCTTTGTTACCGACTGAGCTGACCTGAAACCATGACACATGGGAACAAGCAATGTATTCATAAATCACTGCTGCCATTGCTTCATCTGGTAGTGACATACATGCAGAAGGTCTTTCTCTGTTCATGGTGCGCTTTTCTAATTCTTTTCCTATTAAAGCAGGAAAAAGAAACTAAATTTTGACTCAGCGTATAAAATGATAACACAAATCAATACTGTGCTTCCAATTAGTGGTTCCAGTTCTGCATCACTTTTGCAATCATTTGCTCTTAACGAGAAAGCGAAGATTTCAGCGAGAGTTTTACTATTTACTTTGGTCAATTAAACCAGTCAGAATTTCATCCACGGACAGTAAATCTGGTCAAAGGATAGTGACTGCTACTTATCTTGGGGGAGAGTGGGGGAGTGGGAGAAGGTGATTTTTTTCCCTAAAATCTCCCACCTTCAGATTTTGGCACTGGGGGTCTTCAAATATTCTCCGTCCTTCTCTTTGTTTTTCATGTTATGCAAGTGAAAGAGAAAATAAGCCAAAAGGCAAGCCAAAGCAGATGCTTCCTCCAGCCCAGTCTCCAGTGTTTGGGAGGGACTGAGGCAGGGAAGAGCGTGTGCGATGAGGGAGAGGAGCACTGACGGTTTTGCGAAGGGCTGTGCAGGGATGCAGGATGCACATCCAAAGGAAACCACCGTCTGCAAGTTCTTGTGGAACTGTTTTTCTGTATCTGGCCTGCTCCTACCAGTTCCAGGAAAAGTCTAGAATTGGTTGTTGCTGGCTCCCTACAACTTCTAAGGAAACAAAAAGTCCTGAGATACTCGGTAACGCCCTGTTTTCTGATAGATGTAAATGCTTGCATGCTTAATTTCTATAAAGTATTTTCCTCAGAAGTCAGCAGGGAATATTTGCTTCATTTAGGACACCCACTAGAGGGAGTAGCAATAATGTTTTTAAGTTGAAGACACTAAACAAATTAGTAGCGTTTGTGTAAATCTGGGGCAGTAAGAAAAGATTTGGGTTCCTGCCTTTCCTGAAAGCCCCATTATGTACTAAATCAGAAATCAGAGGGTCTTTCAGTGCTCTGGAAATACTCCGGATAAAATGGTTTTGAAGAAAGGCTGCTGCGTTCTTTCTAACTTGCATAACTGCATTGTTGAAAGACTGTACTGAAGAGCATTTTCAGTGATAAAATGAGCTTTAGTTGCCCCCAGGAATGATGTAGGGATGGAGTGTAAGGGTTTTTTTCTTCATGGGTAGGAGTCGTATGTAAAAGTGTTGTCCTGATCTTCAGAAGCAGTTTTTTTAAGCTGAACTTAGAATCAAAAATTATGTTGGCAGTTAGATACTTAGTTTTTTCTCTCTGGGCTTGAAATAATTTGTAGTTGGAAGGGAGAAAATGTATCTCAGGTGAAATAGTTTTTTGGGGTTGAATTGGTTTTTTCGGGTTTTTTTTAAGCAAACAACTCAGTATTACTATGCTGTCAATGAAAAAGCTAGGCAGCTTCTGAAGCGTACCTAGACTGATGAAGAGACTTAGGCCTTGCAATGCCTGAGTATTTACGATGGTTATGTGTGCATCCAGCCCTATGGTAGAACTGACAGTCCGGTGGAGGGTACCTACACTCTACATACAGTTAGGGGAAGAAGTGATGCATTCAAACAGGATCTGTAAAAATTTGGGTACTGAATAGGAACCACTTAGTACATGCAGTCATCTGGGCAGTGCTGGTGGGAAGGCATAGGAGTAGCTGTCACAATACTTTTTTCAGTTGGTTGAAAACCTCATAGTAAATATCTTTGGGAAGAATTATTTTTTGCAGACCAATTTTTATTTCACTCCCCTTCTTTCCCCTCATTCCATCTTTTGGTAGTTGTGTGAAGTGTGAGTCTTGCATACCTACATCTATAATGCCAATTTTAGTGTTTTCTGTTCTTTCTTTTTCTCTCTTTTTATAATACCAATCCTCTGAAATATGATTTTACTAGTGTAATGCTGACCCTGAGTAATAGCAATAAATGATTTCACAGGACAGCCTTCTATACCTTCTTTGGCCGCTCTTCTACAGCTAGCAGACAGGGGGAACTGTGTAACTAGTGATTTACCAGTATGGAACTCTCTCTGTAACCTGTTTTAAGTTACCTCCCCAACTTCTCTTTTTTTCTTAGGATTTCTGTCTCTGGCGGTGTGCAGGCAAGCTGAAGGGGATGTGGTGCTATTCGTGCAATGCTCAGCAAATGCCGTACCCCACACTTGTTTCAGAACAATCCCAAACCCCTGAAATTTGAAGGTAGCAGTCACAGAAGTAGAAGCAGGTAAGACACAGATTTTCACAGGCAGTGGGAAAGTGCTTTTCCTAACGTTTTTTGTACTTAAATTCATAAAATGTTTTATTCTGAGATACGGGGCAACTTCTGTTACTGGTCTATTTCTAACCCTGTATCACAAGTGCTCAATGCCGTAGATAGCAACTATAAGTATTTCTTCGTACCAAGGAGCTTCAGCTTCCTGGTTAGAGATGGGAGCAGCATCTTCTTGCTTTTGGCACTTGTTTCTTTGCAGAGTTTTAATCCCTCAAGTTTACTTCTGTCAGGGTTGAATATGGACCAGTCAGTAGATCTGCATAGCACTGCAGAACCATATAAAAGTCCAGGTTGGCAGGGTCCTCTGGAGATTGTATGGTCCAACCTTTTGTTGAATGCAGGGCCTTAAATTGAGTTATCCAGGTCCCTGTCATGTCTTGATATTTCCAGCAAGGGAGAACCTAAAGGGCAACCTATTCCAATATTTATTTTTTCTCATGGTGCAATTTTTTTCCGTATCCATAGAGAATTTCTTCTAAAGCTGTTTGCACCCATTGCTTCTTTTCTGTCACTGTGCATTCTTGTGAAGGGAGTTCCTGCTTCTCCTCTGTAATTACATTTCAGGTATTGGTAAAGTGTGAGCAGACGACCCCGAGCCTTCTCTAGGCTGAACAAACCCTGTTCCTTCAATCATTCTTCATCTGTCAAGTTCTCCAAACCTCTTATCATCTTGGTGATCCTTCAGTGGATCCTCTCCAATTTTTTAGTGTCTCTCTTGAACTGGGGAGGCCAAACCTAGACTCAGTATTAGAAGTATACCATAAAAAGTGCCAAATGGACTGGAATAATCACAGCCCTTGATTAGCTGGCTGTACTCTGGTTGATGCAGCCCATGACAGGGTTTGCCTTCATTGCTGCAAGGGCTCACTGCTGGAAAACATTCAGGTTGCCATCTATCAGGACCCCCGAGGCTGTGCCTTGGGCACTCAGACATCCCCTCTGCTGCTGTGTGGGATTCCTGCATCCCAGGTGCAGGATTTAACATTTCTCTTTGTGAAACCTCATGCAGGTCTCATTGGCCTGCTCTTTCAGGCTGCCAAGGTGGCTCTATGAGGTGGCTCACTCTTCCGGCAGATCTGCTTCCACTCCCAATACGGTGTCATTTGTGCGCTTCACAACGTACGAGTGGCACGTCATAGTCTGGTATATGAATATATACCCTGGCAGGAAGGTGTCTGGGTGGCTCGCAGGTAAAGGTTCAGTTGCCTGAGTGAACAGGCAATACCCAGTCGGGTCAGACAAGAGCTGTGTTAGGTGGTACTCAAGTGTGAGTTTAATGCTCAACTTTCATGAGAAAAGGGAGAGGGAAGTCAGCGTTGTGACGGAGGTAGAAGTAGCCAAATAGATACTTTATTTTCAAATCTGATCTAAAATGACTCATTTTTACAAAATGGAAACACTATTTGGTATTGTTGTCTTGGAGAATAAACTGTGTTAGTGTATCTTTCAAAAAAAGTTACGAATGGATGCCATTTTCCAGGTATCTTTGTAAATGTACGTAACATCATTCCTATGTCAAAGACCTATAATCATAAAAGGAGAGAACATGATAGGTGGGGAAACCATCACTTAGGCATAGTTATAATTTGAAGACATGGAAACAAAGTCACTGACATAAATTCATTGTGTGCCCAGAACGGTCCTGATAAGTGAAAACTGAATTTAAAATAAGATCCCATAACCGAACATATGTTTTTGCAACTAAATCTAAATTTTGACACAAAAAGTGAAACATTCTAGAATTAAATGGCATTATAGCATTGAAAGAAAAGTGTTACTTTTTCACACAGTTCTAGAAGGGAACAGGAGAAAATGAGTCTATATATTCAAGGCTGCTTGTGTCAGTAATTGTTCCCTGATTGTAAACCCAATCTGAGCTGAACGGACTGTAATCTGAGTGTCAGCTCTGTGTTTTGTCAGAATTACTGTATCTGTTTTCAGAAGTGGAATCCTTTTTGGAGTGTCTGGTGTGTCCTCATTACAGGCTGAGCATACCTTGTCAAGCTGAATGAATAGTCCATGTACCAAAAACACAGTCTGCTGTTAATGGATGGCATCTTGAAATACCTACCGTTTAAATTGCAGATAGAAAGCCTGGCTATTCTCAGTTTGGTTTTTTTTAGTCTGGATGATGTGTGTGGACAGCAAGTAGGCTGTTGTATTGCCAGATGGCATCTGACTCCCTAGTTTCTTATCAGTACAAGAAGACTGTAGCTTTGTTAGATGAAAGCACCTGGTTAAAAAGAAGGACAATTATTATGTATTTGGAGAAATAAAACAAGGTTAATACAATGCAACCATGTCATAATTATTGAACTAATGATGCAATAAAATCTCTCTGAGAAATCTTCGGAGTGGGAGAAGAGGGAGTTCCTAGTACGTCAGAAGTTTTAATATGGAATGAGAAACACTAATATATAGTAATTGTTCTGCAGCCATCTGTGCAGAAGCTATATTTTTAAGCATGAATTTATTTGCTGTGGGACTAGTCATGCACGAAAACACTCCTTCTCATCTATTTTCAGAACAAAACCATGAGACTTATCATATGTTTAACACTGATGGTTTGGGCTTAAACTAAAAATTCCTGCTGTTGTTGCTTTCTTCTTTCCCAGCAGATTTCATTGCTGTTTTCCACTGATCCTTCTGGAGAAATGTTTTAAAGGTTTTTGGTTGCTTTAAGAGGTTTGCTGTTCTAACAATAATTTGTTAGTCATGGTCTCCTTGAAGTCTTGAATGCTTTTGAATAAAAATGAATTTGAAGCTGGTATGGGATGAAAAACTCTTGCTAAAGGTAATGGTTTTGATGAAGAAAAGATGCAGTCTGAACTATTTAATGTATTAGTGAATGTCCAAACAGTCCAGCAGGTTGCAAAATTTTCTTCATTCATCCTCGTAGGCACACAAGTGACTGCTCTTTTTTCTCCCCCAGATTTCTCTGCAGCCTTTCATAAAGCTTCTCTCCATTGGCTGGATCTTTCTAAAGACTTTCCAAAGCCTTCCTCCCAGAGCAGCCTCCTGCCCCACCGGAGGACCTGTGCGGCACAGATGCAGTGTGGCATCTCCGCTTGGAAACGTGCATAACATGTTTGTCCTTATCACAAAAATATGTTGTCCCTGATGCTGCAGTTTCTTTCTGGAGGAACCTGAGAGGCCTGCTTCTTACCTCATACAAGCTAATATGTTTAAAATAAACCTTTTAAGGCCACTGATATCTCTGTTATGCTCTGAGACTGGAGTTTTGAGGTTATAGAATACAGCAGTAAAATTCTGCCAAATACCAGTTGACATTTATCAGCTGTCTTAATTTAAGAACAGACCATTTTTAAGGCATAGTAAAATACCCCATAGACAGTAGTGAAAGGTATAAACTCGCTCTGTGTGGTGATGAGACAGGGCAGTAAATATGTCTTAGATACACATTAGATCTTTTTATCTCCTTTTGTCTCCAACAGTACTTTAAATAATGGTAACAAAGCAACAAAAAAGAATTTTCCCAGAGGAGCACTAAAAAAATCTACAGATCTGTCAAATTACCATTGCCTTTCATACTGAAAAAAGAAATCGGGCTTAAGACTCCCGATTTATGTTGCTTCTGAATAACATTTCTTGTCTGACTTTGACTCTAAGAAGATAACCCTGAGGGATATGAAGAGAGGTACACTGAATGAGTACATTTCTCAAGCACATATTCATGCTGCTTTTAAAGCAGTTTCAGGTTGTTTTCCCTTGTTTCTGGTGGAGGAAGAGGGCAGTGGCAGGGTTGTCTGTGCTGGGATTGTAAGTCTTGCACAGTACTGCAACTTTCACAGGTGGCTGATGACCTGAGCAACAGTGGGAAGGGTATTCTGGCACAATGAGAGAAAAAGTACTGTTTAATCTTTCAGCCCTAATACAAAGAAAATGTTTATGCAGAAGAATGGATTTTCTACCAGAAAGCCTTTAATGATCATGCATTTATATTCTCACATTCCCAATCTCAAGAGATAAAGTAATTATGATGTCATTTGTAATTGTGATTTTTTTTTTCTTTACTCATGTAGATCTAACACCAGTGAGATGAGTATTGGGTGTACTACAATCTTTCTTTACTGCCTGATCCTCTTACAATGATTAATAGTATATAGCTGTATTGAGTCTGGCTGAGATGGAGTTAATTCTCCCCATAGCAGCCCTCGTAGTGCTGTGCTCTGCATTGGTAGCTAGAAAGATGTTGATAACATCTACTACTGGCTTCTGCTGAGCAGTGCTGGCACAGCATCAAGGCTGTCTCTCCCAACATTTTTGCCCCCCTCAATGGCAGGTGGGGGCTGGCCAATATCTTGGGAGGGGACAATAGCACAGGGGAGACATGCAGCTTTCCTCTGTGTTTACTGGCTGGCGCTCTGGCCCTGCTGCATTGTAGAACGTTTACCAGAATAAAGGAAGTGCCTTACAAACTGGATGTATGTCTTACTCGGTCTAGGTGTTTCTTGATTGTTTTGTTTTGGGGAGAGTAATAGGCTGGCAAAGCACCCAAAAGGCAGTATAAATAACCATGCTGAAAGGAAAAAGGTCACTGATTTTATTTACATGTACAAATAGGATTTTAATACAGGATGTTGCAGGCCAAATGCACCACAACCTGGTATCTCCATACAATTTCAAAAGCTGAACAAGAACACTTAACCTTTCGCCTAACGTAAAGTTTGTGCATGTGCAACTTAAGTGGTTTCAGCTCAGCCGGTAACAAAGCACCACGAAGCCGCTCGCTCACCCCCCACCCCCGCACCTGACCACGTTGGGATGAGGAGAAAATCCAAAGGCAGGCTCGTGGGTCCAGACAAGGACTGGGAGGGATCACTCCCCACTTATGGTCACGGGCAAAAGACAGGCTCAACTTGGGGAAGAAACAAAATCAATTTAATTTACTACAAATCAAATCAAAAACAAAACACAAGGGTATTAGGAAGGGAAACCAAACATCAGAACACCTCCCCCCACCCCTCCCACCTTCCCGGCTCAGCTCCATTCCCAGTGCTTTCTACCTCCTCCCCCCAGCGGTGCAGGGGAACAGGGGATGGGGGTTGAGTCAGCTCGCCACACATCGTCTCTGCCGCTCCTTTCCTCAGGGGGAAGATTCCTCACTGGTCCCCTGCTCCACCGTGGGGTCCCTCCCACGGGAGACAGTCCTTCACCAACTTCTCCAACGTGGGTCCTTTCTGCGGGCTGCAGTTCCTCACGAACTTCCCTGGCGCGGGTCCTTTCCGCGGGCTTCAGTTCTTCACAAACTTCCCTGGCGCGGGTCCTTTCCACGGGCTTCAGTTCTTCCCAAACTTCCCTGGCGCGGGTCCCTTCCGCGGGCTGCTCTCCACTCTCACACAGCTTCAGCACAGTTTTTACCATGGGGTTACGGCCACCTTCGGGAGCCTCCGCTCCACTGTTCACCCCCATGGGCTGCAGGGGGACAGCCTGCCTTCTCACCACGGGCTGCAGAGCCATCAGCCTCCTCAGGCGCCCCCTCCTCCCCCTCCTTCTTCACTGACTCCAGTATCGGCAGAGATGTTCCTCTCACGTTTCCCAACCCCCACACTGCCGGTTCCCCTCTTAAATATGTTTCCCACAGACGCTACCACCGTCACTCCCCGCCTAGAGGCGGGTCCGACATTTTGGCGCGTCTGACATTTTGGGGCGACGAATTGCTCCAGCAACTTCTTAAAGGGGCCGCCTCTGCAGCCCCCCTCCCCTGCCACCAAGGAAAACCGCGCCACACAAACCCATAACAGCAACTTAAGTGGTTTTGGTAGTTACTCTTGACACGCCTGAGTGCTAATTAGAGGATAGCTAATACAGTATTCTTGCCCAAGGGTTTCTATGAGCTAGTAATATCAACTTGTGTGCAAATAGAAGTAAGTGGAAGCAGACTATGGCTTTCTGCATTGCACTTGGAAAGGATTTTGTCCATAGCACCAGGACATCTGGCTCAAGATCACTGCTTATGAGGACTTGTGGTACAATTAGCACTGAAAACATAAGAAAGCACCATTGATAACTTGGCTGCAAAACCAAATTCAGTTACCTAGGAGGAGTTTGCTGGCAGTACTCACGGCTAGATCAGCGTATACCAGATGTGGAGGGTGCGTAGTTTATTGTTCTGTTAGGACTGTGTTGGCTTATCATTGGAGCAGAGGTAGCTCAATCGTACAACGTTGTTAATGAGCTCAGGCTAAGAAGGGACAGAAAATAAAAATTTTTGATTTGTGTAGTTTCAGATGTTAAGTGCAGAGGAATTCTGGAGTCTGTCTAGAACACTAAATGGCTTACCAGAGGCTTAATAGGCTACCTACAGTTAAACTGGGGTATTGCCATGTACTGGTTGGAAACATAAAAATCTTGTCTGTGTTCGCTAAAGTCATCCGTTATTGTCATCTTCCCCTCATAGTGTCTTGAATAAAAGTAATCGCTATTAAAAAAAAAAAAAAAGATTACAGTACTACATCTCCTAGGTCCTGTTAGACGTGTTTGAGGCGGTAAAGATGTTAACAGTTAGTTAGATCAGAGGATAATTTATTTTAATATGGACCTTTGGCAATTAAAGGAGTGACATACCTCCTTTCACAGAAGGTGAAGACATGCCCCAGACTTACTTCCCTATCGCCTGAAGCTGGGGTTCCCATTACATGGCTGTTAAATGTCATATGGAAGAGGTGCTGTGTCCTGCTGTATGGGAACACAGCTGTTTGTTCCCTGTGTAGAAAATTGGATGGGGATCAGAGAGAATGAGACCTACTGGGCATGGAAGGAGAGTTCTCAGTGTGAGAGCCATCTACTATCTAAGGGCTTTGTAGCTGCTAACATCTGAGATTTATATTAGGAAGGAGTAAATGGTATTGTGATGGGGACTTTTAAAGGTGTTGACAGGTTGGATAGCACCCTTCACCACCTGAATGGTTAGCTCAACTTAGCCATCAAACCATGGGGGAACTTCTCTCCAGACCAAGGTATGAATTTCTGGTCAACTTAGCTGATTCCTTATTAACAAAGCAGATCTGGAAAACTTGCTCTAAGGAGAGGGGCTGAAACTTGATCTATATTATTAAATCTTATTGAAAAAATAAGGTAAAGTCTGCTTTATAAAACATTGGTAAAATGCCTACAGAAGACTTTTTTACCCTGTATTCAAAGGCAACATGAACATGATTTTTGGAGACATAAATTAACTGAAAAAGACCTTCATGAAAGCTGTGGTAGAGTCTATACTAATACTTCTAAAACTGCTGGTCATCTCTTCTAAGATCAATACCATCTAACGCAGAAGTTGCAGATTTATTTCATAATCAGACTCTGATTATGCAGGAAGGAGGCTGGTTACCAGTGCATAGTGCCAGGGATTAGTCCTGGGCACTGTATATTGACGGTGGTACTACTAAATTCTTAGGAAGGTGCTTGACAGCTATGGGTGGCAAATAGAGCTCTCCAAACTGTTCCAGAGTGAGGGCCAGAGGCTAGCTTGGGCCACAGGCCATGCTCAGTAGGCAGTGTAGATGGGGCTACGTTGCTTTGGAGGGTAGGAGAGATCAAGAGTGTAAAAGCAGACTGCTCTGCGTTAATTGACCTTATTGCCAGAGGGTGCTCCTTAGCACATTTGATATAATATTATTTGAAAATGGCTGACTTTCTGCCAGCTTTCCTTGTGCAACACCATGGGCTTCACTGGATTTTGCAGACCACCTGGGAAGAGACAAGCGTCTCTTCTGGCAAGATGTTGGAGCCAAATGTATCTTCACTTTTATCTTGGATAACACTAATGCTAATAATAACTATTGTTATTATTAAGCAACATGAATAAACCATAATGTAAATTTTCATTACGTTATAATTAATTAAGTTTTTTCTCTTGCACATAAGAAATGCTTCAAGAAATGCTATTTCTAACCACAAACCAGTGCATGTTCTTCTGCTCGTTTCTTTGTTCTGGAATTACACCTGCACTGCAGTCGTTAGGGAGTTGCTTCCTCCCCTCAAGCAGCTTATTGAAATGCTGCGTTGTGGCTTCCAAAATATTGCAGTATTTGGGTAAAAAATATATCTTCTAAGGAAATAGTTTTGCTACCAGTGAGTTGTAGGGGTTTGTTGTCCCATTCACTGACAGCTGGTTTCACGGGGTTTAGCATTAACACTTCTCTGTGTGAACAGATGTTGATGTTGATTTTTTTTGTTAATAGAGATTGTGCACATGATTTGACACATAAAAATTTTGAAGAAAAGTGAAGACTTTGGCTGCTTTTGCCCTTGACTTTTTCACTATTTTTGACTTTGGTGTCAAGGCTTCATTTGGTGCTTCTGCAGACAAGAGATGTAAATCAGGTGCCCTTCCTGTACCCTTGTGAATCATAGCAGATACTGGGTTTTTTTCTGGGTTTCATTCATCAGCTAAAAGAGGTTTGTTGAAAGAGGAAATCTAAATGTTCTGAAATATTGATCAGTTTAAGCATTTCTTGGTTCTCTAGCTGTTAAAAGATTCTACGTGTTTTACTAAATTTTCAGTAGCCCAACTGTCTGTAATGTACCAACTTTTCATATCCAGAAATCAATTTAATAGAGGGCACTTCTAAGAAATGCCCTTCTATGTGGATTTCCTTCTGTCTTTTGAGTGAATTCTTTATTCTTCCTGCAATTTCCTCACTCTTCAAGCAAACATTTTTTGTGTGTGTTTTCTTTTCTGGTGTTTGTGAGGATTAAATCGTAGGGTACCTTCATGATGAAAATATATTGCGCATGGTTATTAATTGGCAGTTAAGGTGGTGATAACTTCTAGTCTGCCTGACTAGACTAATATGCCTAGCTGACGTTCTTTGGAGCCATGTATGATGTGAAAGTTTGTCTACATAGTTTCCATGTCTTTTTGTTTTTGTGCAACCTGAAAGTTACCTGAGAGACAGAAAGAAACAATAATATCCAGGCGAAAAAGGAGGTATGCATTGAATATATTTTTTTAGGTGAGAAAATACTGCTTAGAAGAGCTCTAGCATTTTTACGGCAACAGCATTTCTACCTACTGCTCTCCTTATTGTGAGAACTTTTTATAAAACTCCTTTTTCTGACTTTTCCTCTAATCCATAAGCTAAGATCTCATGCCATCACCAAAAATGCGTACATTCCTTCCTCTGTTGGTTCTGGGACATAGAAATGAGATCTCTGTCATACCCATGGTGTTACATGCTGAAGGTCTAACACAGGGTACTGAAAGGGTACCATGCCAGAGATGATTAGCAAGGTCATTTCACTGTATGTCCACAAATACAAGAGGCCATTTGGCATAGATGAAATAGGCAGCTGCCTCAAAGCATCTCCCAGGCTGTGGGAGCAGCAAGCCCAGCAGCATCTGGCTCATATAGAAGTAGTATCCTTCAATCAGTTTTATATTATTATCTATGAAGTGGGTGATCAGCGCATATAAACGTGTACTCTGAGTGGCAAAACTGTAATGATAATTATTGCTTTCATAGATCTGTGATTTCTGTAATTGGATATTTCATCTGAAATATGAGAAACCCTAAACTGTAGAAAGACTGTGCCTATTGGAGAGGCAGGCATTGGGAGAGGAGGAAGGATGCTGTAGCTGTTGAACTACATTTTCTTCCCTTCCATTCACTGCTATGGTAGTTTTTTTAAACAATATGTAGAATTTTGAATAGAAAAAATAGTTACGTTGGGTGGATTTTTCACAACTGACAACAGTTGGCAGTCGACAGCATGACGGCATTTTTAATTGATCTTCTAGCACTAGGTGCACAGCCTCCAATTGACGGATTGAGTGGTTGCCAAGAAATACAGCTGGAAGGTACCTGCTGTTTCAGTGCTGCATGTGCAAAAACAGATGGGGACATGCTTTTGGAAATGACTGTCTCTGAGCCTACTCATTATTTACTGCTAGCCGCTACAGGCAACTTCTGGGTGGCATCTTGCTGTTTGGCAAGTCTGGCTACTGCCAGTTGCACTTTTTTCTTCTCTGTGGTGGTGTCTTGGTTGTCAAATTCAACGGGAGATGAGTTAGGCTAACCCTTTTTAAGACTTGGGTTCTTGTCACAATGGGACAGTTCTGAGAGAGAAAAAGTCGTCTATCTGTGCTTCGCTATCATTTGACTTTTCCAGAAAGCCCCAAGGCATGTCCACTTCTCACCTGCAAAATCCTAATTATAAGGCTTTTAATACTCGGTGACTATTCTAACAGTGCACACATTCACCAAACATTTAGTTAGAACTGGTTTAGTGCAAGTCCTTTGCTCATAGAAAGAATTCTAATGATCCTTGACAAATTAAAAAAAAAAACCTATTACATATTGCAAAAATGGCAACATGATTGAAGTCCCTTCTAGAAATGCAACAGGGAAGGCCCATGTATATGTTTGTGGTATTTACATTTTAACATATAGTATTGTTTCACTATCAAATTTTAACTTGAGAAACGTTAATAGCGTGCAGTTTTGCAGAATGTTAATTCCTGATGCTACCAAGCTTTGAAAACAATTATACAAAGTGCAAGTTTAGATTTCTCCATTCTACTAATCTCCGAACACATCCAGAAACATTTTAGATGGCAGTTATGTATGCAAATGTTGGTTAACTACTATAGTCAGGGTCTGTGCACCTTACTGTCATTATTGCCTTACCTGTATTTACGGTGTTAAAGTGCCTGACGTGCCAAACTGAGATTTTGGGGGATGGATGAGGAAATTGCTCGCCCTTCATGAAATGGCTCTGTGATGCTGTCATTAAACAACACAAACTGATCAGTCTTTTTTATTAGCTTTTTGGATTGGTTTCAACTGGAAAACCATAGAAAAAAAAATGGTTTCAGCAGCTGAAGGTGTTAATGACTGAATAACTGATAATCCGTGATTCAGATTATGACTGAGATTCAGAATTAATTTACAAACATTAAGGGTTTAGGCCAATTTTGTAATAGAAATATGTCTATCTGTGTAGGTATACATGTATGTATATGCTTGTGTGTAAGTGTGGATGCAGATACAGATACATGTATCTCAGTACCTTGTCCTGATGTTAACTCTTGTGTTCCTATTATGGTACTGTCAAGTAAGTGTACGCTTCTCCATGCCTAGTTAGTGTGGGTCCTTCAGATACCATGATGTCCCACAGGAATGTTCCACAGAGAGGGATCTTCCAAGACCATAAACCCACAAAGCAATGTCTCCCTGTGACTCACAGATGCAAAAGGACAAAATGACATAGACACCAGCAGGAAGCAAGGTTATCAAGGAGAGGCTGCTTTTCTCACCTACCTTGCATGGGGCCATGTAATAGGAACCTCCATTTTTGCTCCCGATGGGGAAAGCAGTAAAATCCATGGACTTCCACTGTACCTTTTGCTCACCTACTGACAGCTCTTTCCTTCGGTTAGTGTTTGTTTTCCTTGGGATTCACAGATTCCAAAACAGACAGGTGCGAGGAAGGATTGCATTGTGCGTGAGGCTGAGATACGGATTTAGTACCACAAAAAAGGCCTGGTACAGGTCTAATACCTTTCTGCTGCAGTTTCCCATCTGAAAAAAGGAGGTTGTGTGCTTCTCTTGCTTTTGCTTTTTTGTTTATTTGCTTGGTTTGAGGGGATTTGTATCCCCTTACAGAATTATGTGCCTGGTTTTTATTATTTGAGAAACACACAGCTACCTCCCTGCATGTGGTAGAGTTGGTTTTATGACTCACAAGAAGCCCCTCAAGTCCCAGTTTTGCTGTTCCATGACTGCATTACACCTCAGTGCCTTCACTGCTGGGGGACTTCCAACCACATGGCAAATGGCCCCAGAATCTCCCGTGCTTTCTACATGGCTTCTGCAAGGCACATGGCAAGCATCCGATCTGGGATCAAAAGGAAACATGCCACCCATTTTCTCCAGTGTCTTCTCAAACAGGGGCTGTGCAGTCCTGCAAGATGCCGAGCGCCTTCTGATCCTCATGAGGCTGATGGACACTGTGGGCACTTGGGAGTGCCGAGACATGGGTGGCATCAACTCAGATCCACTTTGTGAAGTGTATGGGAAAGAGACCAGCCTATCACAGCCTATGTTCACGTAATCTTCAGCTTTGATTGCTGCAGATGCAGACCTAAGTTGTTTTTTTTTTTCACTTTGAATTTCTCATTAGTTTCCAATTTCAATTGAAAATCAGCACTTCAGGAGAAGCTCCAAATTTCTCGTGCCTTTGACATTGGCACAATAAACTGGCGCAGGCTCCAAACCCTGCAGAGGGTCCCAGAGGAAATTCTGGACTGGCACACAGCCAAAGGATGTATGGACTACCAATCTGTGGACATAATTTTTGCACAGCAAGAATCAAACCACCACTGTTTAGGAATCAGGTGGGGAAGTCATTACCAGGTACTGTGATAATCATACTCCCCTTGGTAGTTTTCATCTAAGCTTTTAAATATGTATGAAATTAGTGGGGGCCCTACTGTGTTGTTGGTGATGTTTAAAATACTACCTTCATCTGCAGTCCTTGCCTGAGCCTAGTTCCTGTGGCTGTTCCTATGGCTAATCGAGTTTGTGCAATGATACATGGGGCCGAAGTGCTGAGTTTGCAACACTTGGCAGTCAAATTCCCATTGCCACCATCACCTGTAATGGCATCCCCCATCAGTCCCTCTTTGTGCTGTTCTGTTGACTCTGGTGTTAATCGCAGAACACCCCATCAGTGCTCACTGGCCCAGAATCAGAGTGATAAAATGATTGCTGCTGTTTGCAGCCAGACTGGCATATTCCATGTGCCATACCCTTGTAAAGCATGCTGTTGTAAAGAGCTGAATTTGCTCCTGGAAGGGCCTGAGAAGTGGCAGAGCCGAGGCTGGGAAGGAAGCAGGACCGTCTGGGCAGGCACAGGAGGTGATGAGCTGGAGCGCGATAAAGGGGATGCAGCGTCGTTCCCCCCTTTTGGCAGCAGGGAAACCCTGCCCTGGCTCTGCTGCCTGCCAAGCCCTGGCCTGGAGGGATGCAGCAAGACCCTGAGCCCCTGAAAGGGAGACAGGAGGGCTGCCTGGCCAAAGCGGGAAGCAAAAGCCCTTCCCAGCAGCGGTGAGTATCTAATGGTGTTAATTCATTTAGCCGGTGGTCTGGAACTTCCCCCAAATTCTCCCTCAGCTCAGACTATGTCACCTTAAATAAAACAGATCTGCAACAACTCTGAGCTCAACTCCAATGAACAGCTCTCTCTGTTTTCCATAGCAGGAAATCTTGTGTCCTTGGTTCCTAATATGTGTATGTACATAGCGTAGACATCTGTCAACTGCATATTCATTATCTCACTGCATCACATCTGTCAGGCAGATTTAATTAAGTGAACATGCTTCCAGCTCCAGCGAGACTTTCTGTGCATGCAAAATGCATCAAACCCCAAATATGGTTTTGGTAATCAGAAAACTGAGCAGAATGAACCAGGGGGGAAGCAGGAGGTAAACAGTGTTTGTTAGCATTTCCAGGTTTGCTGCCCCAAAGACTGTGTCTCCAGGTTTTTGGAAGTGCTTGCAAATACCAGGTTGTACAATGTTGTGCAAAGAGAGAGTGGTGGAGACAATTTGGACAATTGGAAACATTTCACTACTTGTTATCTGTTATTTCCTTCTTCTGGTAATTCTTTAAACAAATACAGTTTAATCTTTGAAGTTTCCCTTATAAATTGTTAAATGCTCTCCATCTTTTTGAAGCCCAAAGTGCAGGTATGGTTTTGCATGCATGTGTTTGTTTACTTTTTACACTTCACAGCTCAGTGTTCTTACAAATCATTATTAACATACAAGGTCATGCTCAGTCTCCAGAAGCCTTTTCCAGATGGCATGAAAGTGCAGACAGCCTTTGCTGGCTTCCTCGGAGGGAAATACATTGCAGGAATGAGGCCCCCTTCTCTTGAATTGCCTTTGACTGAAAACGTGGTACAAGAAGCATCTGAGTGAGCAATAATCACCGGAGGATCACCTGGGGAGTGTGACGGAGACACACCAGCATGCACGTGTTGCATGTGACGGGCAGTGATGCAGAAGTGGCTCTCGGCACCTTCGACAAGCTCCCTGCTGCCAGGGGTGGCCGGTGGCACTTGACCCTGGTGCAAGTCAGAGCAGCCTGGGACCACTCTAGCTTGTGGCAGGTAGGTAACGTAATGCCTTGATTTCTTACTAAATTACTTCTGCCTTGAACTCTGAAAAGAAGGAAATGCAGCCCTGAATGTTTGAGGAAGCAAAAGAACTAACGAGTTGAACACTCAGCTCCCAGGTGGATTTTACCTGCTTTGAATATCTGCCTGTGCTCAGAGTTAGCGCTTTGGACCTTGAATCCTTGCAGTAAAGCAGTTCAGGGTAGCAGTCTCTGATAAGGAGTGACTCGGACCTGTAGAGAATAGGAAGGCAGACACCAGACTGTTTATATTAGGAGCTTCTGGAAAGGAATTTGCATTATCAATCACAGACTAATTTAACTCTGCTGAAGTCCAACAGTTTGCATAGGTGCAATAACATAATGGGAAGGATCAGTCCTAATCTGACTTGTATTCATGCTGATTTAAATACCTTCCTTGACTTGGCTTCTATGTGAACAAGATAGAGGTGCCACATTTCATTAATTTTTACATAAAATTTATTTGAAATGAAGGTGGAGGGGATTTTGTATGTTGAACAGCCTAACTTGTAGATGTTCTGAAACTCTTTTGTAAAACTGGATTTAGCAATACTACTGATTTTATCCCACCCAAATCAGAGTGGGCAGAGTTCTGGCCCCCAAGCATATGTAGGGTTCGTGCTCCCCACCCTTGTCTTGTTTATTGTGGCACAAAGACAATTCCACTGAAATGCCCACCTGACAAAAAGCTCAGAAACTTTGAACGTCCAAAAGGAAAGAAAACTGTGGAACAAGCCTGTCCGTGGCCCATCTGAGTCACGGTCCCTGGGAACTCCTGTCCTTCTCTTCCCTGTCTCTGCCTGCCACAAGGCTCTTCTCAATGTCCACGGGAGCTTTTAAAAACAGCTGACTGCCCCTGAGTGGCTCCATGTACATCAGGAGAAGGAGATGACCCATCTTCAGCTGTGATTTTTAAGTATTCAGTATATTGTTAGGTAATTTCAGAACAAATTGAACAGTTGCTTGAAACCAATTTAAGTAGCTGCAACAATTTGAACCATCTAAGGTGTTTTGATGTCTCTCTCTGCTTCTTGTGTGTCTTCACCGAGTTCAAAGGCTTAAAATATAAAACCCAAATGTTTGTTTGTTGTAGGAGAATGCATGTGTTGTACATACGCTCATGCTTTTATGTTTGCAGCTGCAGCCCTGTGTAAATTGCTGTTTCTTGAAGTCTCCCGTTCATGGTCGTGGTGGTAGATTACACATTTCCTTTCTGGAGGGCTAATTAATGTCATCCAAATTCTGAACAGTTAATTTCTAGGTAGTCTCAAGGCAGCTGCACATCTATAACCAAAGAAACACTCCTTACTTGAACAAATGGCCCGTACACTCTTTTATATTTTATCAAGCTAACTTGGGAAAGGCAGATGTTAACACTCAGATACTGTTCTCTTAAATGGGGTTCATCTGGTCCCTGCTGAAATCAAGAGGATTCTGCCTAATTTGCAGAAATGTGAGACTGAAATCACAGGAGGAGGTAAGCGAGCCAGTCAACCCAGTATTTTTTTGGTGGAACTCTTCTCTGGTGGCAGTTTTTTGTGCTGTATGCATGGGGGGAAAAGAGTTGTGCTGTCAGAGCAATTAAGGGATGCTGACAGTCTTTGTGGACACCTCTAGTGGTTGGGCTTAGTGCTTGGGTCTCCATGGCTGCTTCAGACTAGGGAAGTAGACCCCTAATCAGGGTCTTCAGCTAGACATCAGCTCTTCTTTCCTGATTTTAAAACTGCCTTTTGGGAGAGGGTTTCCACTGTCTGTTTCCTTTGGCAGATGATTTGCTTCAGTGGAGCAGCTGCATCCTTGTCAGTGAAAGAAAAGATTAACAGAAGTGTGCGCATATTTAATGTTTGGATTTAATATTAAAGTTTTTAAAATGTGGGGTTTTTTATGAACCCTGCTTGCATGTTGTCTGTCATCAGATTCCTCTCTTTATTTCAGCTCTCTCTCTTTATTTCATTCTCTCCTTTTGACAACAGTGAAATATCTGCTTGTTCTCTGGCTTAGCAGACCACAGTGGTTTTCTTTTCTCTCCCTCTATCAATATTGTCACAGAATAAATACAAGACAAGAAAGTGGCCAAGCTGTCAAGTGGCCTTCCTTCTAGTAGGTAGTTTCACTCCTGGTTTTGCCAGCACTGCAGCTGAGAGATATGCCCAGTAGCTATTCGTTTCTTTAGCTGTCCTGGCAGGAACGAGTTGCTGTGAATCCAAGCAACAGACTAATCTTCTTCAGTTTAGCATTTGAAAGCTAGATGTCCAGTCTGAGTTGTCATCTAGACTCTCTCCCTTGGCTAGGCAGAGAAAGGCAATTTCAAGGGTGATCCAATGCATCCTAGAAGAGGGGGGAAAAATTTCTATAAAACTTTCTGTCTCTCTACTCAAAACCAGCTGAATGACTGGTTTTCTTAGTCTAGACATTTCATTTCTTATCAGGCTAGAAGTAAGCAGGATGAATTTTTGTTCTGCTCAGGAGCCAGCATCTCCTGGAAATGGAAATGTGACCCTATTTGGTTCCTTCAGTCCTCAAGTGAGGCCTTTTTAGGCTAGATCTGTCCTAGCTGAAACAAAAAGAGAAACAAGTGAGACTACTTCATTTACCTCATTAGTGGAAAAACAAGCATTACATCAAAGAGTGATAGAACAAAGGAATGTTCATGATTTTCAGTTCAAGTTTCTCTTGAACTTGCACCACTACCTTCATCAGAGCAACCAAAGTAGGAGTTTGTATATACTCATCAGAAACAGCATCACAAAAATCCCTGCAGCTCAATGCTCTTAGCCTTGCCCTCTCCTTACCTAAATGAAGGTATTAGTATTCAAATATTAACACTATTTTGGGGGATCAATACAGTTCAACAAAGCTTGTACTTTCAAGCATGGACTCCTAGAGATCAGAAGTCTACTGGGTTAAGATTTTCTTTTTTTCCAGAAGTTTTCTTATGGTACAATAAATAACATTTTAAGGTATTATTGATATGTTAAAGTGCTAGTTTAATACAGTTTAAGGATTGGATTTCCTGACTGGGATATCTGCAAGAAAGTAGATAGATTGTTTGAGGCTGAGAAAATGTTAACAACAATACATAAGACATGAAAACAGTAAATCTGATAGGCTGCTTTACAGAACTCTTGAGACAATTTCATCTTGACACACAAAGGCCTTGGCTGTGAAGACACAAAAATAAGTAGTTCAAGCAGACTTCCACATGGTGATGCAGGGCTATGAGACAGGAAAACAGGGGTGGATTTAAAATACGGAACTGACATGGAAACAGTGCTTGTTCAGCCCTCATGTCTCTGGCAGCTACATGGTGCTCTCTCCATGTGCTTTCATGGTGGAGGTTTGGGTCCAGGCCACCTCAGAGGTGAAGGAGCAAATGCCAAGTTCAACTCTAGGCTTAGTTTTCTTTCTGCAGTTCACTTTTGGGATCTCAACATTTGGTTTCCAGTCAAACTTTTTCTCCCAGTAGAAGACACTGTAGCTATTAGTGGGTGCATTGCAGTCATGAAGGCCCTAAGAAAGATTTGTATGAACAGGTGAAGAGAAAAAAATGTGGAAAGGAATTTTGGGCACACAAGCCCTTCTTTCACTCTCAAAGCCACAAATTTCAAGCTAAACTATTATAGGAGAAGTTGCTTTGGGAATAATTTCCTTATGGCAGGAGAGCTGCAGACATACCTGGCACTGGTGTAAAGCAGGAGTGTTAGCAGTGGAAGAGGGGAAGTCTCGATGCCAGTGGGGTAAAAGAAGAGACCAAGAGTTTTTAAGCATAGATCTGTACAAGCAGGAGATCTGTACAAGCAGAGGTGCAGATGTGCCACGGTGTAACGAGTAGTTGCATGGCACAATGACAGTTTTCATTTGGTTCCCTGATATGCTACCCATTTCTGTTGGGCAGCACAAGAATACTTAATCTGTCTCTATGTTGGTCTCCCACTTGTGAAAAGGAGATAGTTTACACAGCTCTCCAAGAGGTGTGAATTTGGATTTGCTGAAGGCTGTGAGCCATGTGCACTGGAAGTCTCAGATGGATGATTTTTAAAAGCCAAGGTAAATGCAGAGGTAGTCAAGTAAGCTACTAAGTCTCTGAAAAGAAACATATGTTCATTTTATGTATTTGTTTTTTCTGAATATGGTGAATTCATGCTTTGTTTTGCATTGCAGCTTACACTGTGGCATATGCTTTACTGATTACAGGAAGTTGAGCCTGCAAAATTCATTAGCTAATTACGGAAGGTTATCTGCAGCGAAGGTAAGAAAACTAGGATGAAGGGATAGATACCAGGTTAGTTTTAAATTTATCTCACCGCAAGAAGATTTAAGTTGATTGGGAAGTTCAGAAAACAATCTGAACCTACTTATTAATAAATCCACTTCCAACAGCTGAGATAAATAATTTTTTAGGAGTCCAGCCTCAAAGCTGTTTGTTAGCTAGTGGAGCTGTGCCAATATTGGAGATAGTGCTTCTAGGCAGGACTCACTGGGCTGATCCTTTCCCAGCTAGACTATCCTCAACAGTTGTGCAGTGAGAAGGCTAAACTTTAACCTGAATGTGCGCATCTAACCACCACAGCAGTATATTGTTGGTAACTGTTCTGAAGTAAGAATATCGTTGCCATCTGTGTGAGCTGTTCTTGCATTTGCCAAGTTTTTGAGCCACATGGAATTGTTTGGTGCTGAAGTCTTTGCTTCGGAAAAATGGTAGTGTTCTCTTGATGTCAGGGGCAGGGAGGAGAGCGACGGCTTTTTGGCAAAAGCTTAGGAAGGTAAGCTGATGTTTTCCAAGACCAGCTGCCTAAAAAAATTACGGTACCTGTAGGTCAGTATGGCATAGCTGGAGCTGCTGTGCAGAAGCAGTACAGCACGCTCTCAGAGCAGTAGTTGCCACGGGCAGCAGACATCTGCAAGCTGAGCTCTTGGCTCCTTCTTAAAGAAAGATTAAAACTTTCTTCTCTTTCCTTCCTAAACAATGTGATTAACCTATTAGTATTTCTTTCTCTTAATGAATTTATACTCAGGGTCTTTTAAAATGAGGTAATATGAGCATTGTGCACTATTTGCATGCTGCTGGGTCAGCCTAGAAAGATGGGCCTCTAGAAATTAGTATAGCCCTGGGGACAAGGTGTGTTACCAACACTCAGGTGTTACAGGCAACCCCACTGAAACTTTGTTGCAGCAAGGTGGGTTTTGTTCATTAGAAATAAATGCAAATCTGCCCCCGAAACAGATTTTCCTCTTCCTTTGTCAAGGCTATATGCCGGTGTAATTGAGCACAGGCAAATTAGAAGTAAACTACCTTTCTCAAATCATCCTTCTGTAATTTGATCCAAAAACCTGAAGGTATGTGTCAGTGCTGATAATTGGATACATAGGCACAATTAATAAGATTATCAGTGGAGTCCAGGCAGTCTGCTCCACTTCAGACATTAGAAGTAGACTGCTGGCAGGTTATAAAACAGTGGGCTGTGGGTTTGGGTTCAGAGACACCCCAGAATATTGCAGGGCTGCTGCAGGCAAGATAATGAGGCAGAGGGAAAGGTCTGATCTCTCTGCCTTCTTTGCTGATTGCAGCATGCCCTGAGGGCGTTGAGCCGGGCAAGCTTTCATTAGGCAAGTTTTTGGTGCTGTTCCATCCCACCTTCACAGTGCTAATTTAGAACTTGCTGTTCCTGGCATTTGGTCACTGAAAGGACCGATGGGATCAACAGAAATAGCATCACTTTAATTAAAAATAAAAATGGTGCTTGGCAGGAAATGCGAATGACTTGTGTTCAGCCCGGATTTTAAAGGTATTTAGGTGCTTAAAGATACAGGTAGGTACTTGCAAGTTTTTTCCAAAGTAGCTATATGCTCAACTCTAATTATTTTTAATGAGGCTTATTGCCTCCTTATTTCAAAGATGCCTGATAGGAACATATGTGAGGCTTAAAGCACAGGAGGGCCTTTACAAATCTGCTACGATGTCACTACTGAAAATAAGGCTTCATTATTTAAGCATTACAAGACTGATTTGACATTAAAATGATCCGTAGATTGTATTGATGCCTTTGACCTTCTAGTGTGCTTATGGCAATCGCATTGCGTAGCCAATCTGGAAAAAATAGGATTTTCTAGTTTATCAGAAGAATTAATTATGTTGCAGATACAGGCTGGTATTATGCAACTGCATATGTGTGAGAGAGGAGAAAGGGAAGTACGTATCATAGCGTTTAACAACAAACACCAGAGTTTGTTCCGAGACTGCTGCGGGGAGCACCTGTGCTTTCGTGCTGCTGGCAGAGAAGTGGACCTCAGGTTTGAAGAGTCTCCTCTCCATGGCCTGAAGGCAACACTGCGTAACGTGGCCCAGCACATGGGGCATGGGACTTGGCACTGGGAGAACCAGGGCTCTGCCCCAGAACCTAAGCTGGCACAAGACTGCAGGCACCTTCCCGTCCTTGCTGGTCCAACATCTCCTCCCTCAGAAAGTATTTTGAGGTCTCCCGGTGCATGAAGCTACTAGCAGAGTCACCTTTGCGTGGCGAGCTGTGAGCCACAAATATATGGGCTCAACTGTGTACAAGTCAGAAGCAAGAATAGGTAGTCAATGGAAAGAGACACATCGTCAGCCAAAGGGGTTAGAGAGGTCTGCATGTCCCTGTAACCAGAGGCTGTGAGAAGTTTGCCTGTCCTCACCCATATGGTTCATTTTACACTCACACGCACACACACACACACAGACACGCACACATCCTTTTCTCTCCCCAGGGAGCTCCCTTGCATATGGTATTTCCGCTACTGCAGGGAGTAAAACAAATGTTGGGCTGTAAATATGAATTTTAATGCTAGCCAAAAAGCTGTGCTGATAATGATGCCAGTAAACGCTATGGCTTCTTAAAAGCATAAGTGTTTTTTCAAATGATAAATGATAAGCAGTTACGGAAGTGGGGAGGAAAGGTAGTTAAAAGCAAACTGCATTGAAAGAAGATTAAAGCGTGAGCATACATAGGAAATGATGTGCACTAGTTTGGTTTTAATTCTTTTGGAAGAAGGAGATGCAGAAAAAGAATGTACTGAAATCCGAAACTGAGACAAACATCAACATACAGCGGAATAATAACACAAATAGTTGCAAACAATAATTAATGAGATCGTAACCACAATGGTAATGATTTCTTTGATTACTTAACATTGTTCTGATGTGACTCTGAAGCCACCTGCCCAGTTTTGACCTCAAAATCTCCTTTTTCCCTAAAATAGAGAAGAGAGGGACTAAAATACAGTTATCACCATAGCTAATTACTTAGTTGCTCAGTTGCCATGGGTGCAAGATGTGCTCCCAAAGGGGTGGCAGGGTCTGTTGTATTAGTGTGTTAGCACTGGAAGTATCTGTATGGAGTTTGGTGAAAATTTTGAGACAAATAGCCTTTTCATTTTAAAAGCAGTGTACTTTCCATCTGGCTGAAAGAATTTGTGCAGAAGTCAATGAATAGTTTTAGACATAAGCAAAAAGAAAACTGAAAGCAGAAGAACTGTGGATCTTTTTGAATCAAAGCATTGCAATAAGTTGTTTCGAAATGACGTTATTCTTCAAAGCCTGCCCTAGTGTGCACTTGAAAAATAGTACAAGACCCCCTCATTTTTAGGGAAAAAATATGTTTTTCTATAAAACAAAATATAAGTAATACTAATATATTTTTACAGGTTTTTTCTTGACCAAAGCACAGAAATCTGGACTCTGTGTGCCAGTGTGTGTATGCAATAGCTGAATTAAACCAAGATAATAAAAAGGAGCAGTTTTGAAAAGGAAGATAGCAAGAGTAGAAGCTCATGATGGTTTAGCTGATGCCTTTTGTGTTTTGATTCCTTTTTGACATTTACTACAGACAAAAACTAGCAATTAGCTATTCCTGGTTTGCTCTTTTTTGTCTGTTATCTCACAGGGACTGTCAATATATCCCTTTGAAATACTACAACGCAGAAAATAATTTTCTACTTTTTCGGCTTGCTTTTTGTTTTCATACAATTGGCATTTGAAAGAAGTGCAAAACATTTCCATAACAACAGTCCAGTGCATCTCCTTAATTCCAAGCACAAGGGCACATCTCTTTCCATTTCCAAAGCAACACTGCAACAAATCATTAACAAAAGGTTGTTTTTTTATATATACATATACAGTAGTTAGTAGCTTTCCATATAGTTAAAACCTGAGAATCTGGGCATTTGAAAATAAGTAGGACACTGGAGATGAGTTAATCTTCAGGCAGTATTGCTTGAACATACTGTGAGATATTGCAGATCACTGATCTGGTATGTACTCAAATTACCAGGAGGCTGGTCTAAAACTTAACAGATACGTGGTAGCTTACAGTTTATAAGGTAAGGCATTTGCATGTTCACAGGATAATAGTGTCATTCCCAAAGAAAGTAATCTCTGCTGCTTGGCAAGTCAGAGCAATAAACTGTGAGGTAAGAGATGTATATTCAAAATTAGAGTTGGGCCCATGATCATCTATCTATATGCCAAAGAAGGGTGCAGGCAACAACTTTTGAGATGTGCAGCCTTACTTCTGTCTAATGCTGCTGCTTTGAGTGTCCTTAATGCTCATCCAGACAGCATGCAAACCCACCACCCTTCTTCTGTGAGAGCAGAAAGTTCACATTCTTCTGCACAGGGGTGAATGGTCCCTTGTGGCCTTTACCGACTGTGGGATTTGATGCAGTCCTTATGGAACTGGGAGGGACTTTCTGGTGATAGTTGAGCATTGTAGGCAGTGACATCTAGCAATTTCCTCTAGAAAATGATTTAATTTCACCTGGAAATCTGTCTCCTGGGTCCTGCTGGAAACTAGTTCCACATTTCCAATTCCCTGATGATTATAAATCTCTTGTTTTTCCAGACTCTCGTTTACTCGTTGCCATTTTGTGTCCTTTTGCTCTCGTTCCAATGTCATCTTTTACTTTAAAAGCTCTTCTTTCTTGTGGAGAATTACATGTCCCTTTCCTCCAGTGTGATTACTGAAAGTAATCTTATTCCTTCCCAGCTGTGCCCCGACAGTCTTCAAAGGCTTGAAATCAGGTGTGATTTTTCTATGTAAAGCACAACCAATAGTCAATGTAATAAATGACAAGAAAAAAATGTTGGACAGCTCAGTGGAAGACAAGATATATGGTACTGTTACAACCTGTTTGATTAGTTCTTCAGTTCTTGGCAGAAAGCTTTTCAAGTTGGCCAGACTTCTAAGTGGATTCATCTTTTCCATCCTCAGTCTCCTCTACCCTTTCTCCCCCATCACACTGTGTATCATAGACTAAAGCTGCATTTTGGTAGCAACTATTAAACACTGAGGGTGCACTTAGATTAATGTTTTTGTTTGGATCAGAGTGCAGGTTTGAAGTGAACCTCCTGGTTGCCCTCACTTACTGCCCTTAGTTTTGTACCATGGACCGGTCTTGGAGCCCAGAGCTGCGTTGTTTTAAGAGGAAATTAAGGTGGAAGATATGCTGGAGTGCAGCTGTTACTTGCTATTACAGATGTAGGCTGTCTTCTGCCCCTGTTTCCTGGCTGTCTGAGGGGGTGGGAGAGGTAGATCATACCTACATGAAGCTTTCCTTTGCCCTTATAATACCTTTGCATTCATCTATATCACTTCTAATCTTCTACAGTGTTTATCCTACCTTTTGGCAAACAGACAAAACTACCGAGAGGAGAGGAAACCAGCTGTTCCTCCTGTGTATGAATGCAGTCTTGCAGAAGCACATCACTGGTAATCAAGATTAGGAACCAACAATGCATTCACCTCCTTGAAACAGATTCCTTTGGATGGTATCCCTCGGTTACCTACTGACTCATAAATACCAATTTGGGGATGAAGACGACTATTGTACTACTAAAAGCTACACTGAGATAGGTGGATTAATATTTAAAGGCTTGAGTTAATATGGCAGATTTAAACCCTGCATTTGAGTATATTGACTTTTCTTTCCTTGGTGGAGTAACCCTAAAGATTTATCTTTAAATCTTGCTTATTAGATTAAAAATGCTGTCTTTTATCAGAAGGGGTAACATACAAAATTGTTAGCTGGCTTCTAGTCAGATATATTGTTATGGGTTCATGTGGCATGGTTTTTGCTTGTTTGGTGGGGTTTTTTGGTAGCGGGGGAGGGGGCCGCAGGGGTGGCCCCTGTGAGAAGCTGCTGGAAGCTGCCCCGGCTCCAAGTCCGACCCGCCTCTGGCCCAGGCCGAGGCCATCAGTGACGGCAGGAGCGCCTCTGGGAGAAGAGATGGAAGAAGGGGAACCTGCAGGGAGCGGGGGGATTGGAAGGCGAGAGGAGCCCCTCTGCCGATAGCCAGGTCAGTGAAGAAGGAGGGGGAGGAGGGGCACCTGAGGAGGCTGATGGCCCTGCAGCCCGTGGTGAGAAGGCAGGCTGTCCCCCTGCAGCCCAGGGAGGGGAGCGGGGGAGTGGAGGCTCCCGAAGATGGCCGTGACTCCATGGTAAAAACCGCGCAGGAGCAGTGTGTGACTGAAGTGCAGCCCGCGGAAAGGACCCATGCCAGGGAAGTTCGGGAAGAACTGAAGCCCATGGAAAGGACCCGCGCAGGGAAGTTTGTGAGGAACTGCAACCCGCGGAAAGGAGCCACATTGGAGAAGTTCGTGAAGGACTGTCTCCCGTGGGAAGGACCCCATGGTGGAGCAAGGGACGAGTGAGGAATCTTCCCCCTGAGGAAAGGAGCGGCAGAGACGATGTGTGGCGAGCTGACTCAACCCCCATCCCCTGTTCCCCTGCGCCGCCGGGGGGAGGAGGTAGAAAGCACGGGGAATGGAGCTGAGCCGGGAAGGCGGGAGGGGTGGGGGGAGGTTGTTCTGATGTTTGGTTTCCCTTCCTAATACCCTTGTGTTTTGTTTTTGATTTGATTGGTAGTCAATTAAATTGATTTTATTTCTTCCCCAAGTTGAGCCTGTCTTTTGCCCGTGACCATAAGTGGGGAGTGATCCCTCCCAGTCCTTGTCTTGACCCACGAACCTGCCTTTGTGTTTTCTCCTCATCCCACTGTGGCCAGGGGAAGAGGTGGGGAGTGAGCGAGCGGCTGGAGCGAGTGGCTGCGTGGTGCTTTGTTACCGGCTGGGCTGAAACCATGACATATATTTACCACAGCATGAAGAAGGAATTGCTAACCTTTCTGATGGTTGTTCCATCTTTTTCAAGGTGAGCTTTGATTGCAATCCCTACATTTGGAGAGGTGCAGGACAGGGCTCGTCTGGCTGCGGTGCTCCGGACCTGATCCTGCACTTGTACTTACTGTACTTGAAGTGCTCTGACTTGAGAAAGAAAGGCTACATTTTGAAGGAATAGGGAGAATACTTGTATTAGCAGCTGATTAATTAGTCTAACACAAGCCATGGCCTGTGCCTCTAGTCCTGTGAGTTTATCAGCTTGCTTTTCCTCTGTCTGAAGGATTTGTGAGGCAGAGTTTAAATAGAGGTTTGAGATCTCAGTGCGTGGGCAGGACTTGGAGTTCCTGTAGCAATAATGGCAGGATTGTTCCTGGTGTTAATACAACAGTGAAGACAAGCCTGGAGCAATAACATTTTATATTTTGCTTAATCTAGCTTCATTGTGGAATGACCACCACTTCTGATGAAAATGAATCCCAAGTGCAGTACATTGTTGGTTGACTGCAAAGTTACATTATGCTACATCAGTCCTTCTTTCTTTCAGTTCATTAAGTTTATGGACTTGGTTATGAGAGGGGAATGAGTGATTATGGAGAATATGAACAAGGAAGTTGTATACCTCCATGTATACCCCTGTTCATGTAACTTCTGCAGACGTAATTCATCCTTGCATGCAGAGAACATAAGCTGGATGATTGTATGGCTCTCTATAAAGTATCTTAGTTACAATTATTGCCCAAGGTAACATCACAGTGAATTTAGACTCTTATACAACTCTGTCCTTGGACAGAGTGTGTTGTGTTTGGCACACTAAATCTTTGCAGATTTGATTTCAGTGTTAATGGCACTTTGTATGGGAAGAAGAAATACTCTCATGTTCATCACGGGGGCTTACGACAAAGACTGAGATATATATTTTTAGGAGTTCTTCTCAAAGTGGGTTTACAAAATAATGAATCAAGCACAGAGTGAGTCTGATTGGTAATCCCTGATAAACTGTTTCTTTCCACTACTTGAGCCAAAGCTTAGGTATGGAGTCTGTGGTATTCTGCCTTGGGTAAGCGGTTTCACCTTCTGTAAACCCTGAATTATTTGTAAAATTTGATATGAACGTGAATGCACTGAATGCCATAGGGACAGTATTCTTGCTTGACTGATGTACTCCTCCCTGAGCACCAGTTTGCACACCTTGCTGACATCCAGAGCCTGCAGGACAGGCCCCGTAGGAAGGGCAGTGCTGGCTGGCTCTGTGCTTTGGGAGCTACGGCTCCTGGGGACAAGAGTGTCGGTGCTCACTGCCAAAGGGAAGGCAGGGGGGAGAGGGCACTGGTGTGACCCTGTTCCCTCCTCATCCCCAGGACAGGAGGGGGCCAGGCTGGTGGGTGCTGTGGGGGTTTCTCTGTACTCCTGTGGGTTGGCTTGGAGGTTGTACAGGGATGAGGAGGGATGTAGGACAGGTCTTTATCCAGTTGGGAATGGCTTCACGGGAGCTGCACAGGGTTGTTAAATCAGAGACTGGCATACTTTCCTCAGGATACGGTTCTGGTTTAAGCTAACTTTCTCTCTTTCATGTATGCTTTTTAGTGCAGACATTATTAATTTGGAGACAACTCTTTCATGAAATGTTTCTCCTCTTTCTGTTTAAAGACTCCTTTTCAGCTGCTATAATCCTGCCAGATGCTGGCAGTTCAAAGGACAGCTTATTTTCTTGCCTTCAGAACAGGCTGATGGATATATCCTTTGGGGATACTGCTAGGAATTCCCTGCGAAAAGCAGGAGCGGGGGCTGGGGGTGGAGGAGAAAACAAAGTGACATGTCAAAGGTGGTGTGTCCAACAGATCCTAGCTGTCCATGGGCATTTGGCTACCTCTGTGCTGAGGTCGCAGACTTGGCATGGGAAAAGTCCCCTTCTTTCTTTCACCCAACCATCATTGCTTTGATACTCAGCAGTTTAGAAATGTCTTCTTGTAAAGACCTACTTATAGTTTTTCTTCCCTGATTACATACACTAATTACGACAGCAGAATTGTGAAGAGCATTGGCTAAATATAAATTTTGAGAGGGAATGAAATACAGGCTAGCTGGCCTTTGATTCCCAAAAAGTCTTTTAGTGTGTTCATCTCTTTCACCACTTACTGAACCTGATAATTTGATCCTAAGCTATATGTTTTCTTGGACTGCATCCTACTGCAGATTTTGTAGAAAGCTTTGCTTTGTGGCAAAGCTTGTGTGCAGTATTCTGGCAGACATCCTGCCTTTTATTCAAAATAAATACAAATGGACAACCCTTACTGAGCCACCATTTTAGTAGTGTTACTTGGTGACCCCACCTGTATCTCGCCAAGTTCTGGAACTATGCATGACCACTCTTATGTTATGTTATTAGCTGAAAAAAGATTAGGCATCCATAAAAAAAATCTCTAAATTAATGGTTCTGACATCCATAGGGTAACTTTGCTTGTGTCCCCTATGTGTTACTGTTCACAGATAAAAAACAGGGTTTTCAGAACTGATGAGTGCTTTCTGAATGATGTGGGTTGCGTTCAGGATGACATTTTAAAAGGACCTAATTCTCAACATTTGGCAATGCTTCTTGGAGAATTAGACTGTTCCCTGATAGCTCAGGCTGAACAGGGAAAACAGAAGTATCCTGTTTCCTACAGGTTTCTCAGACTGACATCCAAATTTCGTTTGTGGAAAGCTTTCCCCTCTGCCTTGTCCTTACACAGTGGCTTCTAAGATGTGAAAGAGACATTTCTATTTTTTTCAGTCTGTTGGATACTTATTTTCAGCTGGATGAAATTTGGTTGGACCCAGTGCCTTGAATTTGACTTGTTATGGTTTTGTTTGCATTTTCAATGTTTTGTAAATAAATACACACATTTATTTTTAGCACAGCTATTTTAAGAAAGTTTATCACATGCTGCACAAAGGGACACATGGCCCTGCTGTGCAAGTAATCTTGCAAAGATGTGTTGACAAATGCATTTATAGCAGTGGTATTCACGGGGGACCCTGAGAGGGAGCAGAAGTCATCCATGTGAACCATCTGGAATGAGTCCTTCACTGTGAGTGACGAGTGCTCGATGCAGCAACGGTCCCAATATGCTGCCAGGGCTGCTGCTCATGGGGCTGGGGCATCATGGGGGGCTTCAGCCTGGGGCATCGGGCACCTCCATGGGGATGGGGGTGGGCTGAGGTCAGGCTGGGACATCAGCCCACAGGTGGGGGACAGGATCAGCAGGTCCTGTGGCCAGGCAGGATAGGGCTGTGGGGAGCTGGAGACTGGTACTACTGCACACTGGGGCATGAGGTAAAATGAGGTCCTGGGCTGTAGGCAAGGGTAGGGGTGTCCCCAGGAGAGGCCAGACAGGGACACAAAGGGCTGTTCATTCCCTCACAGCCCTGTCAGCAGCTCTAATGTTAACAAGACTCACAGAGCCATCAATATTTTGCGATTTATGGATGTTTGTGGGTAACATGCTGGCAATAAACAAGGTTGAAATTTGCTAAAGAAGTTGGTCACTATGAATAACTTCCCTTGATCAAATTAATGCATTTCAGGATGATAGCACATGGTAATCTCTCCTTGGAGACCATTCTTGGCAGAGGATAGATGCATGTAGCTATAGTCTCTGCGTGTGTGTGTGACAGGACAGGATAAAATAGTGGTGAGCTGCTTATATGTGGTTATATTTGTATTCCCTTGCTTAAATGAATAAGCCCTTACTTCTGCTTTGAATTTGGCACATTGGTAGTATTAAAAGTGCCTTATAATGCTGCCTTTCTGAGTCTTTCTTCTAAGGATTATCAGGCTGTACTGCTTGCTCCCAGCTGTTGCTTTTTGCTGTACATTACTAAGCTGCTGTACTGCTTCACCCCAGAAACTGCTGCTCATCGATCTCTGATAAAAGTGTCCCTGCCATGGTGTTACACCCACCAGACTGAACATTTATCATGCTGAGCCTTACGGTCCAAAAAGTGACATCCAAAAGGATGCTCAGAGTTGCCCGTAAGTGAATTGGCTAGCTTAGATACAGTCTTCTCGGCATTTGAAGACTTCAGGCTGATATTTAGCAGTTCATGGACATATATTTTTCAGCTAGGGCCAGAACATGAGCAGGCTTATGCATCTCTAACTTCACTATGTGTTATGATTCATTCTAGCCAAAGAATCTTGGTTTAGTTGATTGAGGGATGTTAGTTATTTCTGGGTTATTGCTTTGTGTTTGTTCCTTTTCCTTGCTGATTTCCAGCCAGTCATGGAAGAAGAATTGCTCAAACTGCAAAAGAATCTGCATTATGTTACCTCCAGCAGAAACACCACACTTCTGGCAAGTGAGAAAATACATACAATATTTTTAGCCCCTTTTTGCTGCCTTAAGAGGCACAGATTCGTTTGAAGAAATATCCAAATGTCTTGAGGCATAGCTGAATTCCAGCCCTGAAACTTCTGAAAGTTCACAGCAATGAAGCTAAGCAGTAGAAGGAGGTGCCTGAGAAGCATGACTTCTGGGTTGACCTGGGCTGTCTGCCTGCATCATTAAGTACAGTGGACCCGTAGGAGTGGATCTGTAGAGCAAAACAGCTGACACTGAAGACCCAACATCCAAAATACACACATTTCAGGGGGATTTAGTTTGGATTAGTCTAGTCTGGTCCTGTGGAGTCCATGTCTGTCAGTGACTAGAGTGCCATAGGGGCAGCTGTGGAAAGCTTCTTCCAGATAAGTTTCATTTGAAAGACATCCAGTTTGTGTTCTCCAGGACTGCTCCGCCATGTGAACCAAAACATGGTAAGTGGGGACAATTGGGAAGTTCACTTCAAAAGGGCACTCTTGATCTGAACTAAAAGGCTAACATAGATGCACTTGTCATCTTTTCCAGTCTATCCTGGATTTCTAGTAAGTAGTTTAGGAAACTGCTCCCCAAATCTGAAAGCTCTACAGAGAGCTCACATTTGTTTCTTATCACAGTGCTGGCAAAGGTAGTATTTTTCCCAAGCTAGATGTCCAGTTATGGCTCAAGTAGTTTGTTTAACTGGTAATAAAACCCACTCTGTGTGTTGGGGTTTTTAAAAAGGCTAATTTGCTGCAGTCTAGCAGCCCACACAGACGGGCTGCTTGAAAGCAAACTTACTGTTTTTATTGAAGTATCATTAAGGGCATGTGAAAACTGAAGGAATTTCAAGACACATGGGGAAGAGAATCTGCATTTGATGAAATTTGCCAGAGGATGAAAATTATGGCTTATGTTTTCTATGGCCCTATTTCTGGAATGAAATTGCCAAGGGGGTCTTACGGAACAGTGATCCAGAAGCAAATGGATCAGCTTTAGCTGTGTTTTCCTGTGGAGCAGAAGCACAAGCTCAAACACCTACCAGCATTTCTTGACTGAAGCTTTCATCTGTTTTATACCATGGGTTTTTTCCCCAGCTGAAGGTGAATAGATGTGAAGAACAGTCTTTCAAAGGCATAAGAGCTGAGGCAGATGAATGGGATGCAAGGGTGAATGAATGTTTTTGTGCTGAGCTTGCTAGAGTTTTGTGCATGATTACAGAAGTTGTGTTCCTTGTGTGTCGTGGTCTGGGTGGTGGGAGGAAGCTGAAGCCACCGATCAGGATTCAGAATGTGAAATAATTTCCCTACTGGAAATTCAGCAGGGTTTTGCTAATGACATCCGTAAAGCCAGGATCTCATGCAGAAAATGTAGAGGGTTCAGTCACCCTATGGTGACTTGAAAAATGTCAAGTTAGCTGGGAAAAAAGCAACCAAGTTAATTAATCTCGTTTCAGGGAAGGCTTTTCAACAAAAACAGGGAAGGAGCTTGGGTCATGGGACGAGACCCTGTAAGACATTACCTGGACAACTGTGTAAACTTCCAGTCTTTCCTCTTGAAAGACAAAGTCAGTGGGACAGTCACAGAGGGGTGATGAGGGGAACAGGGAGCCTAATGTCCATGTAGAGGTTGTTAAAAGAGGATGGTTTGGTTAGCCAAATGAAATAACTTGGTGGAACATGACGGCTGTAAATACTTGAGAGTGGTAGCTTCCCAGTCAGAAGGACAGATCTAAGTCAAGTGACAACAGTAGCACATGAACAAATGGATAGTAAAAAGCCATGATTAAACTTAACATGCAAATTGGATTCCCAAGCATCAGAAGCGTGAGGTTCTGGACTGGCTTTCTGACAGTAGTGGGGGCAAAAAAACCCATGCCTAAGACAGAGCTGGATAATATTTCGTGAAAGGAGTAGTATGATGTTGTGCATGCAAGAGGAGGGGACAGGATACATTCACCCTTCAGGATGTCACTTCAAGTTCTATATTCTGATGCAGAGCTGTTGGAACACACTAAAGAAAACAAAGGGAAAATTCAATTAATGTAAAACCAGGTATTTTTATAAATAATTAAGTAAATAAATTCGAGTTCTTCTGTAGGATCATGTTGTAAATGTCAAATACCATCAAAGTAAAGGCAGTGTTGTATTCTTTACTGATAGAAGTGCATTATCCAATACAGAGGTCAAATGATTATGTGCTTGCCTGTGCATTAGGTTTGGAGATATATATTGCACCCATTTTTACTTGCCTGGCATTTTGCTTGAGATAGGTACATGCTGTAGCAATGCTATGCATGCCTGTAAACAGGAAAGCTAATTATTATAGCAGTATGGATGAGGTAATGGAGCGTGACTGTCAGGAGTGCAACTGGTGAACAGGCAGACAACAAACTGACGACCGAGATTTTGTAGCCTGTCCGAAAACCAAGAGCTCTATGCGAGATGCCTGCAGTATTGTGCGCTGGGGATGTGAAGGCTGGAAATGGCCAAATACAGCAATCGAAGACACATGGTTTACAGTGAACACATGCTGCTGGTAATGATTGAGGCTCAACCGTGTGCTTAATGAAATGAAGCATTTTAACTAATGGGAAAGTACAAGATGCAGTGTTTGAAGATTTGATTAAATATATGCAGACAGGAGCTATGATCTGGTTTCTCTCTTGTGTAGCTACAGCTGGACTATCCTACATGCTCTTTGATCAACCAAACATGCGAGATGTTATCCAGACAAGGTCTTACAGGTGAAGATGATCTTGAGAGACACTGTGGTTAAAGGGGACTGAGGATGTAGGATGCCATGTCAGTGGGAGAGACAGATAATTAGAGTACTAATTGTGGCTACTGGGTAAGCACTTGTGGAACAGCCCCTGTTATGCAGCTTCTGTGGCTCCAAGGACTCCAGAGCACCAAGAGACACAGTGGAAGAGACATACACATTAAAAAGGACAACTTAATACATGTTTAGTCTAATAAGAGTAGATTATTGTAAAAGATGGCTTTCCTTGCTCCTCCAAGATACCTGCAGTGTCTTGCACTCTTAGTGTCTTAAGGGAAGAGTAACTCAAAACACATGTACAGTGCAGAGAATGTTGTACAATATTAATCTACATTGGAGAGGTCTTTCCATGACCAGTACCATGGAAAGAGTTAAAAAATAACTATTTGAAGCAGGATAATAGCCTTTGCCTCTGACACTAGAATAAATACAGTCTAGCATGTTACATTGCTCACAGGTAAGACCTGAGTGATTTAAGCACAACACAAACCAACTCAGTAACCTTGTTAATGAAAGCATTCCTTTGATTAAAATTGTTCAGTAAAGTGATCACATGGAAATTTTAATGGGCAGCATGCCTTGTAAAAAGCAAACAAAAAGATGCAAAGCTTTTGTCCAATATTGGTTTCAGATGAGTATAGTGCAGGACCTTAACAGGTACGAGTCTGAATGTGGTGGCATTGTCCCAGTAGGGCCAATGCAGCTGTTGGATTTTGGCAATATTAGTGGTATATTGCAGTGGTCTTTTGTCTGGGAGATGTTCCCTGAAGTGAGGGGCAGAGCTCCCCTGAGGGAGTGTGGCTGGAGGAGCCAGAGAGGGAGAAAAATCCAGCTGGGGAACAGGTCAGGCTGTACCAAGAGCCTCTGGGCCAGGAAGAACATTGCGGCAGAGCTGTCAAGTGCATTAGCTACGGGAGGCCTCTGCAAGCTGCCCCAACCACAAAAGGGCATGCTGACTGCTTAGCCTGCTCTTCAGGCTTGCCAAGGGCAGGGGGACAGGTGAGGGTGAGTGTTTGTAGGTCCTCAGCAGGGCAAAAGTGGAGTGCTGCCTCTCTCCATCATGCATGTTCGTGGGACCCCAGGTCCCTTTGGGGAATTGCTGTGCTGTAGAGCAATAGACACCTCTTAGCAGGCTGTTGGAGTGAGTCTAGGCTGCCCTTTGAGGAATATGAAAATGAGGGCTGTTGAGGCAGCAAACCTGGATACATACTACCAGCAGAGCAGGTAAGATGCTGCATGGCTTAGTAAAGGGTGAGTTTGGAGTGCCGCAGTTTAAAGTGGCACTGAGCAAGCTGCCTGCAGGGCTCCCACGTGCCTGCCGAGGTGGTGGTTGCTTACCTGAGATAACCTTGGTAAGGCTACTGAAATTAAAGACTGACCCTTTATCCAGGGCTCACTTAGTCATGGCGTTAGAAGTCATTATCAAATGTTCCTGAGCTTACTATCCAGCAAGGGGTTAAAGCATAAAATCAGTGGGAACAGATGCTTTCTTTTGAACCACAGCAGATCTACCAAATCCAAACCAGAAAGGAACAGTGTGTGTGTGTGTGTGTAGGGAAGAACCTCTCAGACACATTGAAAAAAATCCTTGAAACTATTTTATGCTTGAAAGTGTTTTTTTGTGGGGGTTTTGTTGTTGCTGTTTGGATTTTTTTTTTTAATAACATCTAGTAGAGAGTGACTTATACAGCTATGTGAGGAGTGACAAATGGAATGGGGGTGCGATGTAGAAAAGTACATAGCCACCATTTGCCATTTGGGGGGCAAGAGGGGGATTTTTCACTCAGTCCAATGCCTTGGCCATGCAAGGGTAGGAGAAGTCTTGTGTACAGCACTGGGTTTTGAAGTGGAAGGAGCATGCACTGGTCAAGACCACTGTGCAGTGTCTCAGACCTCTTGCTGTTATTTTTCAAAAAAAGCATTGCTATCCTTAATTCAATTGTGGGAAAATGTAAGCAGACATCTCTCCTGCCTCAGGTCAATTCATAAAATGATACTTCTGGTGTATGTTACAGCAACAGTTGAGCTGCAGTCAGGGAGAGAATGGAAAAAAAGCATTTCCTGGGAATGTTCTTTGAGATACGACAGCGCTAAAGTAAAGAAACAAATTCAGTGGTTAAGTGAGGGAACCAGAGCAGCAGTCTGCTGGTGTGAAGATTCACTCAAATATGTGAACCTGAGAAATCTGCTGCACTTGCCTTGCTTTCAAATCCTAAGTAACTTCTTCCTTCAACAGCACATTCTCAGTTAAATCCATATCCCAGAAGGCTACTGCAACACAAGCTTTGTATTTCATGATCACTTCTTTGATTTCATGGATACTACTACAAAAAGTACAGCAAATGACCTCCTGTGTCCTCTCCTAAGGTCACACTAAGTGTTTACAAACCAGTATCCTGGAAAATAATTAACCCTATGCTGTTAGGAGTTGAAACTGACTAAACGCTGAAAATTACTAAGACTTGGGATGTGTAAGAATAGTGACAACAGTCATTATCACCAACAAAAATTAAGGGAAAACAAATTTTACTGCCTGAGCATTTTGCCTTGAGACCAGAAGGAATAAGATGCCATAAATGTGTTGTTGCAGGACAGAATGTTCTCTGGGCATTAAAAATTATGCACTTAAAATAAGAGGGAGGTGTTTTTCCTTTATTTTTCAAAGTTAAAATTAGTGCAATCTCCCCTATAATTCTTAAGGCATGATATGTATGTCTCCTTCATGATATGTATGTCTCCTTAAAAAAATAATTGTGAAATACCATACTGTTACTTGCTACAGTGGTCTCCTATGTTCTCTTCTGTCTTTGTGCACCTTTGGCTGGACAGAAGCAACCACATGCAGTAGATTGTTCATGCATTTTGGAGGCTGTGCCATGCATTTTGGTGGCTTCTGTGTGTTCATGCCCGTGTGTATATATTGGGTGGCCTGTTGTTGCCCAGGAAAATGGAAAATCACTCCAGCAGGAAAAAAGCATTCTTCTTTGTGGGTCCTCTGTAGTGACACCAGTGCTTTCTACAGCTGATGTTCATGAAGTTGTAGGAGCTTAATGTCTCGAACATTGTCTTGTGCTCTGCCACATTTTACTGCAAGTGGCCAGTGGGCTCAAAAGTTAAGGGGAACCTGAAAGACAGACAGTGTGATTATGTAGGTTTTGTTATTTCAGAAAAGCAGGCTAAAAGCCCTCTTAGTTTGTCCTACCAAATGACATTCAAATTAAAGTATGCTTAAGCAACTCTTTGAGCCTGTGGATTTGTGCCACCACATAAAACCCCTGACTGCCACATAAAATGACCTGAAGTACTTATCCTGAAACAGAAATGAGCATAGGATATCACTGAAGGAAAAACAATAGTGCTGAAACCCGCCAAGACAACAAGGACTCTCCAATATAAGCAGTGCCATGGGGAACCTCATGGTATTTTATTAAAAGATCAGCTATAACCATTGGCTTGTTTCTTCTCCTGAAGCTTTATAAATGTCATTGAAAAAAAGATGAAGAGCAAACACTGTATGAACATATGTATTTCTTCAGATGCATATAGTGGTCACAGGTAGTAGTCCTACTCTCAAATTTGGGCAATGGTAGCATAAAGTTTTGTCTAAGACACACAGAGAAATGGAGACATCCTTTGCTCAGAAGACAAAAATAATGACATTAGAGAATCCATGTTAAACATATCTGACCTTGAAAGTACAGATGAAGAACTAGAATTTCTTTATTCCAATTTTAAGATTTCATGAACTCTTCAGAGATCTGGATGGAGGAATGCTCTGAAGAAGAATCCAGCTAATGCATTGCAGATGGACCAAGTCTCAATAAACAAGAAACTACACTAACTGTCTGGGGCCATCAATGAAATGACATGACTCAGCTGTATCAACTAGCAAAAATTGTTCTCTCTAGTAGAGCTATGTAAATACATGTTGCTGGTGTCTAGTGTTATCAGACTTTCTGAGGTCTCAAACAACTGAGCAAATAAAAAAAAACATTGTATCAGGCTACTTAATTTATCTATGAATTTCTCAAATACATTTTTAGTCGCAAAAGTCTTGTAACTCATGAAATTTAAAAATAGTCAAAAGACCTCTAACCTTTCCATTTTAAGTTCTATCTCTCTTTGTTGGTGGGGTGAGTGGGGACTGAAACTGAATCCATTAAATATGAATGAACTAAAGCCTGAGTTGAACCAAAATAAATAATCTTGAACTCTTTCCTCCTTTCTGAGAGGCCAAGCCATATTTTATAAGCCTAGCCTCTGGATATCCTAGCTCAAGACATCCTGACATCTATCGCTCTCCAGTGGAAACTGTTTGCATCATTGACTTCAGCAGAGGTAAGATGTCTCCTGCGGCTTGCACTTACATAGTGCCACCACACAAAGTTCTCAGAGCACTTAACAAACCTTGCATAACTTTCACAAAGGCCTTGCCCTGTCAGGGTGCATAGACATGTCTTTGTATTTTCACTGAAGCTAATGGGCCTTTGTGTATTTTGAGAATCCATATATGTAAGTTCTTTACTTGATCATATCCAAAACCCCTCTATGTGAAAGGGTTTTGTTTTTCCATTTTTCTAATTTTATTTTTTTTATATCTGGGTTTGCTTATGGCCCTTAGGTTGGAAAGCTGCAGAGCTCTGCAGTCCAGGAGGACATGCTGTCCTCTTCCCTCCAACTTCATTGTACGTTGTGGAACATGGAGACATTTTCTCTCTGAACCCCTGAGACAAGTGACTCAAAACTTGCACAGCCCCTAGATCATGTAAGCACGAACAGTTGGGTAGACTGTGTCAGGAGAAGGAAGGAAACTCTTGGAAGGCCTGACTCTGGGTTCTTCCAGCTGATTAGGGAGCAACATGCCAAAACATTGGACTGAGCTGTTGACTTAGTGTTAAAGAAATGGTGACAGCCCAGCAAATATTTTTGTCACGCTCTTTTGCCCATAGTAGGGTAAGAGGAGGAAGAAATAGAGGGAAGAAAGTAGGAAGAAAAAAGCAATATTCCATTCTAGAGAAATGATGAAAAGGTTGTGTTTTCATCTCAGCAACTTATTTCAAGATTGATGACTAGCTGGAGGGGAACTGTTGACTTATGGCAGTATTTGACTATTGTACTGAATTTATGTTACTTGGCAACAGTAACACACATTAACTAAGAGTGCAGAACACCTCCCAGCTGGTCCAGCCTGCATCCCTTCAATCATGCAGACCAGTGTGTGAGGCAGAGGTTGAATCTGGGGCCTCTACCAAATTCCTTGTAAAATTTAAGTGCAGCTGCTTCTCACAAAATTAAAGGTTATTTTAACCATATTTCTTTTCCAAAAATACTTGTCATAACACAAGGAGGACCCTTGCTTCTCTTTCAAGACCATAAAATGCTTAGCACATGTAGTTTTATTATGCCTCTCTGCAGGGCACAAGGTACTATGTTACACAAACTCTCAGGATGGAGCTGGGGTTTGATGTGCTGTTGCTGCCTTCCAGGAATTTGTCTTTTCCACCGCAGGTGGGGAACCAAATATTTCTCTTGGTGTTAAGGGACACTCGTATACTGTGGGAGATCAGTACACCAGTGACCTTGAGCTGATAAACACATCTGTGAACTAAGGTCTTTAGAAGAGTAAGCCAAGAAAAGAAGAAGCTGAGAATGCTGAATCAGAAGGCTGAGGAACAAAAAGTTGCAAAAGAGAAGATAACAAGCTAGCTGTAAACCAATGAAATATGTGTGATAAGTGTTACAGAACCAATCAGAGAAATAGAAAGGGTGCATGCACTGCGTGTGATCAGTCAGGAGGATATAAAAAGAGATGTTGTAAGAAAATAAAGGTCTCCTTTTACCATCAACACAGGAGTCCATGTCTCATTCCCTTCAAATGGTGACCCCGACGTGATACTGAGGAGGCAGCGCTGCAACTAGCATCCGGAGGGAATCCAGCTGAATGAATCAAGCTGATGGTGGGACCCTGGCTTTAATCCCGGGACATCACCTTAGGAAACAGGTGAGCAGCTGGGCAGTAATCATGGGAGCTAACGTATCAGCTGAGGAAGAGGCCATAGTCAAGTTGTTAATGCAGCTCCTAGCAAAAAGGGGAGTGAAGTATGATGCATACAAGATAAAACTATTGCTGAAGTTTTTGCAAAAAAATGGGGCTCCCTCTACAGTATCTGTGGTATTTGATGTAAAAACTTGGGAACAGCCAGGAGAGACGATTTGGGAGGCGGCGTCCAGGGGGGACACCACTGCCACCGAAGTCATGACCACTTGGCGGCTGGTAACTGAGACTTTGCGATCATGGCAGGCAGAAAAAAAAAGTGCAAAACACAGCCGCTCAGGTGGTGCAAGTAGATGAACTAAGTTAGTGTGACTAAACCACAAGAGAAGGACACTCTTACAGACCTGGGGGAGGAGGAGGAGGAAACAGGCAAAGAAAACAAGCTCACAAGCTCCATTCCAATGTAGTCTGTACTGTCTCCTCCCTCGCATTCGTGGGCTGCATCAATGTTAGTACAAACTTTTGACCCCTGAGACTGATGGGAGCAGCTCCATAGGGAAGCACTGAAGGATGGAGAAGCCACAGGGTTTACTTTTTCGGTGCAGTACAAGATAATAGACCAAATGAATGGACCCCTTTTAACGGAATTGAGAAAAACCATTACTGTGTACGGGCTGAATGCACCATTTACTCAATCGTTATTAGAAAATGTTATGACAGGGCATTTGTTAACCCCATTTGATATCAGGAGGGGCACCGATGGAGAAAGATGATGTTACCGGTGCCATGCAGCAGGACACCTAGCTGCTGACTGCCCACAGCGGGGGTCAAATGCTGGCCGGATCACAACTTCCAATCCTCCTACTTTGTGCCCACGGTGCGGGAAAGGATGGCACTGGGCCAACCAGTGTCGATCAAAATACAACATGGAAGGACAGCCCATGCCAACGCAGCAGGGAAACAGGAGGCGGAGCACGGGGCAGGGTCGCACGATGACACAAGTTTCACCGCCCCCCAGGCCGAGGGGAAAGCCTGTGCAGGACTTCCGGCCAAGGGTGATGACAGCCGGAGGCCTGACATCTGCAACAACAGCAACAGCTCCGCAGACGTCATCACCGTGGACACCCTCTCTGCCAAGACAAGAGGGAGTGCCGGATTGGATGTCTCCCCAATAGCGGACTTTACACTTTGGGAATCCCACGTACGGAAGATTCCACTGAATGTGAAGGGGCCCATTGGACAAGGACACAGCACACTCCTATTGGGCAGATCTAGTACCACTCTGACAGATCTTTTTGTTTTACCTGGAGTCATTGATTCTGACTATGAAGGACAAATTCAAGCAATGATTTGGACTCCTTCTCCTCTGGTATTTATACCCAAGGGAACTAGAATTGCCCAACTCATTCTATTTAAAGCCATAGTCCCGCAGACGGAAGACTGCATACGTTGCGATGCAGGATTTGGATCCACAGGATTCCCTACAATCTTTTGGGCTGCGGGAATTGCCTCTACAAGACCCACGCTCACAGTGACCTTGTACAACTTGCATGCCAATCCGTCTTGCACTCAACTACGGGTTTTAATGCATACAGGAACAGATGTGACTGTGCTAGCCCTCAAAGACTGGCCACACAACTGGCCACTAGCTGCTCCCACAGAAGGATTAATTGGGGTTGGCGGCATCTCCAGCACTTTTCAAAGTGCCAACCTGCTCATTAAGACCCAAGAAGTATCCACATTCACTGTGCGGCCATATGTAACTCATCCACCCATGAGTTTACTGGGAAGAGACGTAATGTCTCTATGCGGCTTTACTTTGAATTGTCCTGAAAATTTTCGGTAGCGGCCATTGATGAGTGACCAACAATGAAACTCATCTGAAAAAGAGACATGCCCGTTTGGGTGAATCAATGGCCGCTCCCCAGAAAAAAGGTTACTGTGCTTCAAGATCTAGTCAAAGAGCAACTTCAACAAGGACACATTACACCTATGACCAGCCCCTGGAATTCTCCTGTGTTTGTCATCAAAAAGAAAAGTGGGAAATGGCGACTGCTACATGATTTGAGACAAATAAACAATGCCATGGAAGAAATGGGATCACTCCAACCTGGACTACCCTCACCGACCATGATACCCCAAAATTGGGACATAATCATAACAGACTTAAAAGACTGTTTCTTTACCGTTCCTTTACATCCTGCGGATGCACCTCGTTTTGCATCTTCAGTACCAAAAATTAATCTAAGTGAGCCCATGGATAGATATCACTGGATCATATTACCTCAAGGAATGAAAAATTCTCCGTCAATCTGTCAGGCATATGTGGCTGAAGCTATATGCCCTGTACGACTCAAATTTCTGGAACTCTATATCTATCACTATATGGAGGACATTCTACTCGCAGGCCCCACGAATTCTATGGTCTAGGAAGCATTACCTATATTGAAACATGTATTACAAAGCCAAGGGCTTCAAATTGCACCAGAAAAAATCCAAATGGAAGCACCTTGGAGATATCTTGGGTGGAAGATTTTACAACAAAGCATTCAACCACAAAATGTAGCCATTTCTGTAGAAATTAAAACATTGAATGATGTACAGAAACTGCTAGGAAATATAAATTGGATTAGAGCACAATGTAGTATTGATAATCATACATTGGCACCTTTATTTGAGCTATTAAAAGGGGACACCAACATCAATGCCCCTTGACAATGGACTATAGAAGCAAGAGCTGCTTTGTGGGTAGTAAATAAAAGACTTTCCATACAACGTCATCAGCGGGCTGAAAGACTATCAATGCAGTTTTATATCTATAATCAAGAGCAGCAACACCTAGCTATTATTGGACAATGGGATATTAAAGAAAAGGACCCCCTCCTAATGTTGGAATGGGTGTTCTTGCCATATCAGCCTGCAAAAACCCTTGCTACTCACATTGAAATGTTTGCCGCTTTAATAAAAAGGGGCCGAGAACGAATTTTGGAATTGGCGGGGGAAGAACCTTGTCTCATCATCCTCCCTGTTGTAAAAGACTATCTTAATTGGTGTTTACAAAACAGCCTGGAACTTCAGATGGCATTAGCAGGGTTTGATGGGCAAATTGATACTCATCACCACCCACATAAAATGTTTACCTTTTACAATAATGTAAAAATTGAAAACATGCCGCTATATCAATGGCACGCCGTTACGGGCCAAACAATATTCACCGATGGATTAGGGAAAGCAGTCATTACCTGGGAAAAGGAAGGCCAATAGCAACACAGAATAGAACGAATTGAGGTTTCACCTCAATTAGTTGAATTACATGCCATCACTGTGGCTTTTAGAGAGTGGCCTTTAACTCCTTTGAATATTATATCTGATTCACAGTATGCTGTAGGAATAATCCAACGTATTGAAAGAGCGCAGCTGAAACATGTCTCGAAATAAATTTTATTGTTGAAATTTAAAGAGTTCTTGTTTTTAATAGAGCAATGCCAACATCCCTATTGTGTCATCCACATTAGGAGTCATACAAATTTACCTGGGTTCTTTGCAGAAGGAAATGCACGAGCTGATCACCTAATGAGCATAGCTTTGCATGCCCCAGTACCCCACACACTTGTCCAAGCTCAATTGTCACATCAATTTTTCCATCAATCTGCCAAAGCTCTCACAAAACAATTCACGATATCCGTGAAGGACACAAAACTCATCATACAAACATGTCCGGATTGTCAACAACAACCATCCGGTCCATCCTTTGCTACGAATCCTAGAGGGCTCTCCTCTCTTCAGCTTTGGCAGACTGATGTAACCCATGTACCTGAATTCGGTCAACAAAAATATGTTCACGTGTCTGTAGACACTTATTCTCATGCAGTCTGGGTGACTGCAATGACGGGCGAGGCTAGCTGGCACGTACAAGGCCATTTCCGTGCTGCGTTTGCAGTGCTTGGTATCCCAAAAGAAGTTAAAACAGACAATGGCTCTGCTTACGTCAGTCATTCAACACATGTTTTTCCAAACATGGAGAATTAACCATAAGACAAGAATACCCCACTCACCCACGGGACAAGCTATTATAGAGTGAACACACAGAACCTTGAAAGATCTATTACAAAAACAAAAAGAGGGGGAGGCTCAGGAACCCCCACAAAACAAGCTAGGGAAGGCCTTGTATGTAATGCATCATTTATCTTTACCCTTTCAACATGAGGACATTCCGCCTATAGTTAAGCACTTTAAATCAATGAAATCAGGGTTAACACAAATATCACAGGGGAAGGCGATGGTCATGATGAAAAATTTAAATACTGGGTGTTGGGAAGGACCATATCAACTAATAACCTGGGGTTGAGGATACACTTGTGTCTCTACAGGTCAAGGACCACGATGGGTACCAGTGCGGGGAATTCGACCCTGGTTAGAAAAATCATCTTCGTCAGTCTCATCATTAGAATCAGTGATTCCTGGATCTCCATCCAACCTCGAGCCAGTATGTGGGTCACTCTCACCAACATGATGGGGCAGGAACATATGTGCCTATCAATGGCAAGTGCCGGGAATCCATTTACCACCTGTCTATTTGGCATCCCATTGAGTGACGCAGAATATGGAAAGGTAGTCAATGACACCGCCCCGTCGGTGGCCCAGCTTCTCTCAATCAATAATGGAAGCAGCGCAATGGACAATTGGGATGGGTGGACTGTGTACGGACCTCAGACTTACATTGAACCACAAGAACTAGATATTTTGGGGAGCATAACTACCCCTGCATGTGTGCAGTTTAATTTCACAGGTGTAAACCATACCCGATCTCAAAATATTAATGCAACTTTAGCCATTTACTGGAACGAGTCGGTCTGGTGCAACTACACTACGACTAACATCTCAAAATCTAGCCATGTTCCAATAGCGCTGCCTACAGGCGTTTTTTAAATTTGCGGTGATCAGGCATGGCAAGGCCTTCCTCTCGTATCTCAGGAGGACCTTGCACCTTAGGGCGCCTTACTTTGTTGACACCAAAGGCATCCATGATACTCGACATCACATGACTCTCGAAGAGATATAAACGTGATGTTCACAAATATCAAGAAGGATGTAGGGATGACCTTGATTTCTGACAAGCCGACAAAACTATATTAACCTCCTTTTTTACACCTGGCGTTGCCGCAGCACAAGCATTGACCACTTTAAATAAGCTAGGCTGCTGGCTTGCAAAACAAAATAATGCCACATCTACAGCGCTCAGTGCACTTTTAACAGACACAGACTATAAGACATGCTACCCTACAGAATAGAGCTGCCATTGACTTCCTACTCTTAGCCCAAAGCCATGGGTGCGAGGAGTTTGAAGGCGTGTTGCATGAATCTATCTGATAATTCCCAAACCGTGTTTCAACAAATCAAGAATTTGAAAGAGCTCTCGGAAAAACTGAAGACAAGCTCAATTGGTCTTGAATCATGGTTAGCTAGCTTAGGCATAGGAGGCTGGATGAAAGAATTAATCAAAGCAGCTATTCTGGTATTGATCGTGATCTTTGTATTATTAATAATTTTGCCATGCTTGTTGCAATGCTTACGAAGAATGATAAGTAAATCGATACGAATGGTCTGGCTTATAGAAACAAAAAAAGAAGGAATTGTGGGAGATCAGTACACCAGTGACCTTGAGCTGATAAACACATCTGTGAACTAAGGTCATTAGAAGAGTAAGCCAAGAAAAAAGAAACTCAGAATACTGAATCAGAAGGCTGAGGAACAAAAAGTTGCAAAAGAGAAGATAACAAGCTAGCTGTAAACCAATGAAATACTGTGTGATAAGTGTTACAGAACCAGAGAAATAGAAAGGGTGCATGCACTGTGTGTGATCAGTTGGGAGGATATAAAAAGAGATGTTGTAAGAAAATAAAGGTCTCCTTTTACCATTGACACAGGAGTCTGTGTCTCATTCCCTTCAGTATACATATAAAGAAAGTCACAGAAAATAAGAATAAAGAACGCTAACTAGGAATAGCTGATCTTTACCGATTTGTTCAATGAACTTGCCTATTCGTGTTTCAGATCAGTTTGCTTAGTTTGTATCTTTTTAAATTCTCTGTCTAAAGAAATGGATAGCAAACAAACTAAATTTTAAAAGACCCACCAGCACATTTGCAGCTTTACTGGGGACCACTCAGAACAAAAAGGAGAAGAGGAGCCCCACATGTCTCTAGATGACTCTCCAGGTAGAGCAGGATCCCTCTACAACCCCTCCACTATTTTTACATGTGGTGGGTTGACCTTGGCTGGCTGCCAGTTGCCCACCAAGCTGCTTGCTTATTCCTCACCCTCAGCAGAACAGGAAAAGAAAATACAATGAAAAAGCTCATGGGTCAAGATAAGGACAAGCAGATCACTTACCAATCACTGTCACAGGTAAAACAGGCTCGACTTGGGGAATAGTAATTTATTGACAATAACAGAGGAGGGTAGTGAGAGATAAACTGGAACCACCTTCCCCCAACTCCCCACCCCATTCTTCCCAGGGTCAACTTCAGTCCCTGCTCTTCCACCTACCTCCAACTCCCCGAGTGGCACATGGGGATGGGGGTTATGGTCAGTTGATAACCCTTCATCTCTGCTGCTCCTTCCTCCTCACACATTTCCCCTGCTCCAGCATGGGGTCCTACCCACAGGAGACAGTCCTTCACGAACTGCTTCAATGTGGGTCCTTCCCACGGGGTTCAGTTCTTCAGGAATGGACTGCTCCAGCATAGTGGGTCCCCCATGGGCTGCAAATCCTGCTGGAATACTCTCTGAGCAGAGTATTTAGAAACAGCCCTTTGAAAGCTGTTGGAATAATGCACCCTTCTGTCTCTCTGCCATTGGTGGGAATGCAGTGCTTGAAAGGAAAATGAGTTACATCTGTCAATTCAGATTGGTTCAGTGTGACATTTAGGGCTGTATTAAAAACGTCCCCTTGAACCAAAAAGGAGATAAAATTCAGGAACTTTACGTGGTGACAGTTTCAGCAGCTGAGGGTGTCCATGTTAGAAGTTTAAAATTAGTGGGCAGAGGAAATAAATACCCAAAAAGCTTCCACAAGAGGAAGAGATGGGCTACCTTGCCTCTCAGGCAATCCTCACTTGAAAACATTTTGAAACTATTTAGTAGAGCTGCGAGCTAAAAGAGGAGGAGAACTGAAGTTGAAATGTAGCAAGGAGTGCAGAGTGTTAAGATTTCTCTATCTTGTGCCTTTGCATGAACATATAAATAAACTACTTACTGACTGATTAGCTTATATCAGTGAATATGAAGGAAATGGAAAAGGAGAGAATAATGACAAAACATTTATTTTGCATTTGGTTTACAAAATGGGAAAACTATGTAACAGTTTAATAAAACATTGATTCAGTTATAATTAACTAAGCTAAATTTGCATGACGATACAGTGCAACTTGAATGCTTTGCATATACCTTAAATATTTCATGAGACGATCAACTTTTAAGCAGCTACGGTCTAAAGCTCTACAGTGACACCGAGCCAAAGTTACAATGCCAAGGCTACTCAGTTGAAGTTTTCTGAATGTCATTCCTATTACTCATTCATTAAAAAGCATTGCCTTTCATTAGAAGCAGGACTAAGCAAAGCACTTAAGAAACCAGAAATCTGGTGATTCAATCAAAGGGACTGAAGTCTCAGAATTTCCTGAGTTTTGCTTGGTTTACCCCAAAGTAAGTTGGGTATGTCAGTTTAACTTTAAAAAATCGACTTTTTGTTTTGTTTTACAAAGAATAAATATTTGCAGTAAACTTCTGAGTTCTTGACTTGATGAAGATGCTCAGTAAATAAAATAATAGGAACAGGACAATTGCTGTGAAACACTAATTAAACAAAAAAAAAAAGTGTTTCCCCCCACCCCAAGTGAACCAGGAATGCAGTGAGAAAGAGAAAAGAATGGGAAAATAAAATGCCTCCAAAACTAATTAACAGTAAAAACCTGAAAGTAAAAGATGCTCCTTGCATATGTTCTTAACCCAACACAGCTGGTGGAACAAGCCTTTGTTTGAAAAAAATACTGAAAATATAATGTGATTAGACAGAGTCCATGTGGGTATTTTTTGTTTCTTTGCTGCAGGAGGGTATTGCTATGTAAGTTTACCTTAAAATTGCTTTCCAGTTCTAAGCTTCTGAAGAAACTCATTAAAAAGAACTGCCCAGGAAGACTACTGAAAAGATAGTGCTTCATGATGTTAGATTTAGATTAAATTTTAAAATTATGACTAAGTACCTTTTAAATTAATGGCAGAAATGTAGTTCTATTTCTAAAAAATACAGTGCCTTTTTCTGTCAATACTGTTTTCATTGTGCTCTTTCCTTCTCTCTGACTTTTTGGAAAGGAGAACAAAATAGGAAAATGGAAGCTGAATAACAGTAGATCTTGTTCTTTGGGAAAGCTAAGTGTGACAAGTTACACACTGACTAGAAGGATAGGCAGAGAAAAATTGTCAGAAATGTGCAAAAATCTAGTGCAAAATAAAAACAATTTAAGAAATGCTATAAAGTATTCAAACTTTTTTCTTTTTCTTAATTGCTGGTATGTGATACTTTTTAATCAGTTGATTGCTTATTATGATGGCAATTGTACACCAACAGAAGACTACACAATATATACCAGTGATGTAACAGTGTTGTTATTGGGTTTCACAGCAAATGAAAGGTCTTTGATGAAGAGCTCTGCAGCTTATACAATTGATGTGCGTTCTGGGGAAACCAAATGCCACTGAAGTTGTCTTTCCTCAGTCAAAAAACCTGTACCTGCCTACTTGTACTGCTCTTGTGGAAAACTGTCCTTCACCACTAGCAACTGTATAATAATGACGTTATGGCAGGGCAAGGGTTAGAAGTTAGGACCTTCTGATGTCCATGTCAAGATGTTTCGGTGTGGGATGTGCCCACGCTAAGGATAATGGATGCCAATGCACAGTATATAAAGGTCTTTAAGGAGCTCCAGAGTATGTGATCCCCCTTACAAAAAAAAAAAAGTGAGGTAGCAGGCCAGTCAATAAGGATGCCTTTTACAGCTGTCCAAGTACAGAAAGATGGGATTCCCTGTATCATCAGAGAAGGTGTTATGTTATTACATTGCAGTAACTGTACCAGATGGAAGGAGGGGGAATTTGCGACATGCACAGTTGTTGCTGTAAACAGTACGTTAACCAATATTAATTGGTGCTTCCAAATATTTTAATGGTGGATTGTGTTTGGTTTCTGGCATGGGAAATTAATATTTCCTTGACCAGTGCCTGTTACTGTTTCAAGTTAAAATAATATGTACATGGAGATGTGCAGGATACATATGTCTAAAACCTGGGACTGTTCATGGATATGAACCACTACTAGAAAAACTTCTGCTGTTTGGAGGATGAAATTTTCACCCTACTGAATTTGGTGGGAGTTTTTCCATAGATTTCAGAAGGCCCTTTAAATTTTTTTTGTTGTTAGAAGGTAATTCATTTTTTTATTCTAGATCTCCTGCAAGTTGTAGATAAGTAAGAGCAAAAAAAGCCCCCAAACCCTACTGAAGATAAGACCCAGAGGAAGGATGGGGCAGTTTACTTAAAGAGAAAAGACCTAGATGGTGCCATGGATTAAAATAGCTTTTTTTCTTTTTTTTTTTTTAAATGAGGAAGGGAAGTGGTTATGAAGGTGATTTGCTGTAGCATAAAACACAGATTGAAAGATGAAGGATTTAAGAGTAGAATTTATGGCTTGGATATGAACCTGGAGGTTTGTTCCATTTAGAGTCTGACCCAATATGTGAATGGAAAAGCTCTAAATTGAGTAAATTTGAAGTGAATCCCTAAAGAGGGAAGAGGGGTTAGGAAAGCACGTCCCCTTCAGTGCAAGACAGAGAAATTCAATAAATACGGATTAGTAGCCCATCATATTTTTGCTATTAACATCATTCCCTCTAAAAATGAAATACTTCTATAATGATCTCTAATATTTCTGTGCTGCTTCTGGGTGAAAAATGTCAAATATGTACATAGGTTGTGACATTTAAATATAATGGCACCACATATAAAATGTATCCTGAGATATAACTGGAGAGAATTATTATGACATTTTTCCTACTGGAAAATAAACCACTATTTATTAAATTAAAATTGGGATGCATCAGGTATGCCCTACTTGCAGGGAGGTCAGCTGCTGACAACAGTGTGACTTCACCTAGATAATTTCAATCCTGTTAGGACTGCCAAGCACAGATCATTTTTACAGCTTGGCATAAATAATAAATGGGTGGTTAAAAGCCCCAGATGAGGATACAGCAAATCTCATTGTCTTCTCTTTGCAGTGTGTTGTTTTGTGCAGCTGTTCAGAGCATGTAAAAATAGCTACCATGCAGTCCTGGCTGTGTTTTACATCACTTCTGTAGCATTGCTGTAATGGACTGATCAAAGCACCAACTGGTGGAGAAATAAAGTCTGATACTTGAACTGTGGACTTCTCTGTTTGTTGCAAAAGCCCTTCCGAATGCTGTGTTGGATTCTTTCCAGAGTTGCAGACAAGGTTCCAGGCATCAGTGGCCAAAATACTGCACACTGAATTAAGCAAACTTTGCTGAAATAATTTTAAAATTGGCCTAGGTGTAATTGCAGCTGGAATGAGTTAATTAGAGAAGTACCTAGCATAAAGCAGATGTGCAGAATTGGCCAGTGTTTATTGGTCTTTAGTTATTTGTTCATAGAAAACTGAAAACATGCTAAAACTGCAACTAGTCGGTCTTTATTCCTCACTAATATCAGTATCATTGACTTCAGCTGATATTGGAACAACGGCCTAAAAACCTTCTGAAATTAATTTAGCATGAAGACATTGGAAAAGCTGTCAACAGAAACCTTTCTTGGAGCCGGTTTCTGCTCTGAAATACTCATGTTCTTACATCCTTTGGTGTCATGTCTTTGAGGGGAAAAGGTTGTTCATTTTAGATTATTTACACAAAGCAGGATGCACTTTCCTTAATTGCAACCAGAACAGCTAGGTAATTGCAAACATTTTCAGGCAAGCTTGTGAAGAACATCATTTTTATTCCCTTTTACACTTCACTGGATTCAGGAAATTCACATATGCCTGTGTTTTTCAACTTCTAAGGGATCAGTGGGAGTACTAAGCAAAGCAAAGCTATCAGCAGAGGCTTAAATTCACTGAGGACAACACACAGCTTCACTGGAAAACTTTTATGGGGTCTTCAAACTGAAAAAGACAAGCAACTTACATCAAAGACTAGAAAACAGTTTTTTCCTTCTGGCTACTTTTTGTTTGATTCATAAAGTTCTGCTTTATTTCTGTGCAAAGGAGGCTATATGCTCAGATTCATTACATAACTAAGTTTGAAACTCATTTTATGACTCACACTTTGATGCTGACCTCTGCAGCTCCTCAGATTCTAAGTATTTAGAGACAGTATGAGTCAAACAGCTTTCATTGTGAAGACACTGTCACATTATTATAGTCTCAGGCTGAAACTAATTTTATGATTGAAGATGCTCTCTGTTTGTATCAAAGATTGAGTCCCATGGTCAGATATATCACCTTACATCACCAAAGACCAATAGCAGGAGCTAGTTTTGCTAAGCCAATGCACGTACATATATGAAAATGGGAATGAATCTATGGTGCCTCTTGAGCAAAGAGCAAACTTTCACTAAGAGAGAGCAGGTACATTTGCATTTATCTTAATAAATGGAAATTACCTAGTGGCTCTAGACATCTGTTGTCTATGGGAAATATCTCAGCCTGTGCCAGCTCTGTGGGGTGTTTTGTAGACTTTGGGGCATCTAGGCAGCTGATTCCTACTGCTGAGGTGATAAAAATGTATGCATCATACAGGGGTACTGTGGGGAGCCACAGCTGTATGAGAACAATGTAGCATCTGACTTTTCAGTTTGGCATAAGCTAGAATGATTTCTCCTCTGTTCTCCTTTTCTCTAATACTTTCTACTTAGCTTTTACCCTAGAATTAGAAAAAATACAGATGAACTGCATGTCAAGAGATCTGTCTCCTACCCTCGTGGCAAGACAAATTTATTCCTAAACCCTTCTTGACGGATGCTTCATTAACGAAACTACAAAAGCCCCTGGGATAGGCTTCCATTACATCCCCAGGCAATCTGTCTCAGAGATTTCCCTTACCTTACAATTAGAGAATTTTTTTGTTCCTAATGCCCACCTTAAAATCCTTGCTGCAATTTGTGTTCATCATGTCTTGTCCCATCCCATGTTGATGGATTTGAAGACTGGCTCCATGTCTTTCTTCACTCATTTCCTCTCCTGATTAAACAGTTCTTTCATGTCTTTGCATAGAGCACAAGCTCTAAGCTTTTGATCGTTTTTTACTGTAGCAAGTTTTTATTTTAAATCAGTGAAAAAGTAATTATTTGAATAAAATAATTGTGCTAAATATTGGAAAGACCAAATCCTAATGGCTTGATGAACATCACTTTTTTAATGAAAGTGCCGAATATAGAGATTTCTTTAGATAAATGTTTAAATTGTTGTTTAAGGTAATACATATGCAGGCACACACACATATGTATGCATATTAAAGAATCCCACATATATGAAAAACATAGTCTGTTAGAGACTCTATGTTAGATAGAGACCAAAGATATGAATACAACATTTCATTCCTGAGTTTCTTGAATTGTTGCCCTAGTGCTGCATGAAAATGATGGGTAAAAAAGAAAGGCTTACCTGTAACAGCTCCTAGATGTATTTAAGCCTCCTAAAGCAGTTTTTCATGAGCAAAAGCACTGTAGTGGAAGGTGAAAAATGAATGCTTACAGGAGTGGCACTAATTCAATCTGCAATGAATGCTAATAGAGTTTATTTTGTCAGTGATATTTGTTGTGATCGACTGAGATGAACCGATGTGTTTGATGGCTTTATCAGTTTCCCTGAAAATATTGTTTATCCTGTAGACTTGGATGAAAATCATCATAAATGTCATCCTCTTTTATATCCTGACTCAGCAAAGCAGTTAACATACTTAATTCTGAATAAAAGCTTCAGTTTCACTACTTCAGTAAGAAACAAATATGTGCTTAGCATTAAGCACATTTTAAAGGGTTTTTGCTAAATCACAATGTTATTTTCAGGTGGCTTCCTTTTCTTCAGCATTCAATAATTCAGTGCTGTCTGATTTATTGCTTGTTACAATGCATCTTTCATCGCTACCTTTTGTGCTCCTTTGTTGTTCAGATGTGCACTGCTGCTATAAATAATGCTGTTGTGTGAGTATGAAAGAACACTTGCCTCCAGCAAATATCATTGTATGTTGTCACTATGTTTGTGAAAGTTAAAGATTAATGCTTAAACAAGGTACTTATGTTCACATTATGTATCATATATCTTCTATTCACTAGCATTTTTTCCTCTTTTGCTAAGGTAAGAGGTGTTATTGAATAAGAATGGCTGCAATAGTTATTTGAAAACACTGAAGAGGGCAGTTGCTTTATGGCTTCAAATGCTTCAGACTTTTAAAGTTTGGACCCTTTACTGAAGAGATGATGGCCTTGTCTTGCTTTCCTCCTGTCTATTACATAGGTTCTTGTTACGGGTTTGTATGGCACGGGGTTTTTTTTTTAGTAGAGGGGGAGGGGGCTGCAGAGGTGGCTCCTGTAAGAAGATGCTAGAAGCTCCCCTGGCTCCAAGTCAGACCCACCTCTGGCCCAGGCCAATCCCATCAGTGACGGTGGGAGCGCCTCTGGGAGAACAGATTTAAGAAGGGGAACAGGCCGTGTGGGGGTTGGGGGAACATGAGAGGAACCCCTCTGCCGATAGCCAGGTCAGTGAAGAAGGAGGGGGAGGAGGAGCGCCTGAGGAGGCTGATGGCCCTGCAGCCCATGGTGAGAAGGCAGGCTGTCCCCCTGCAGCCCATGGAGGGGAGCGGGGGAGTGGAGGCTCCCGAAGATGGCCGTAACTCCGTGGGAAAAACCGTGCTGGAGCAGTGTGTGACTGGAGAGCAGCCCGCGGAAAGGACCCGTGCCAGGGAAGTTTGTGAGGAACTGCAGCCCGTGGAAAGGAACCATGCTGGAGAAGTTCGTGAAGGACTGTCTCCCGTGGGAGGGACCCCACAGTGGAGCAGGGGACGAGTGAGGAATCTTCCCCCTGAGGAAAGGAGCGGCAGAGACGATGTGTGGCGAGCTGACTCAACCCCCATTCCCCTGTTCCCCTGTGCTGCCAGGGGGAGGAGGGAGAGAGAACCGGGAGTGGAGCTGAGCCGGGAAGGTGGGAGGGGTGGGTCGAAGGTGTTCTGAGGTTTGGCTTTACTTTCTAATATCCTTTTTTTGATTTGATTGGTAGTAAATTAAATTAAGTTTATTTTCTTCCCCAAGTTGAGCCTGTCTTTTGCCTGTGACCATAAGTGGGGAGTGATCCCTCCCGGTCCTTGTCTCGACCCACGAGCCTGCCTTTGGATTTTCTCCTCATCCCAACATGGCCAGGTGCAGGGGTGGGGAGTGAGGGAGTGGCTGTGTGGTGCTTTGTTACCGGCTGAGCTGAAACCACGACAATTCTCTGGATGAAGAACTCATCTTGCTATGTGGAAATGCTGTGATGCCTATCTACAGCTAAAGGAGGGGCTGTAATTTTAAGTTTCTTGCAGCTGAGAATACTGAATTTGTAAATGTAGCTGGGGCTTAAGCAACACTGTTTCCTCTTAGTTAGCTCAAGTCTTCCCTCATTCTGCTTGTTAACTTTTAAGACCTTTGCTCTAAGCACCTAACTCTTCTGGCACATTATATATGGAGCCTACCTGCCTAAATCAGTGCTATCTGCTCTGCTATCTGGGTATCGTATATGGTGATGGAGAACAGCGGTGCAAAGCCTAAGACTTCTTGTGGATTCATAATTGCACCGACAAAGCTGGTTTATTGCTGCACTGAGTAGGATCTATAGATGAGCAGATGTTACCAGTAAACCCCTGATTTAGGAGACTCTGCCTTTTATGGCATTGAGATGTTACAGACAGTAAAAAGGATCATTACAGACTGAGAGGCAGAACCTGAAAAAACAGCTGCTAGTAAAGTAGGAGGCAAGATTCTCTTTTATCAAAAGGCAGTGATTTATTTGAAGTACTGGATCTCACACACGACAGGCTTAGTGTGTTTTTTCTGAATCCCAGGCAGTTCCTGCAGAACAACACCAGAGCTTGCAGCATCTCTGAGTTTAGGAAACTGAAAGCTCATTAATTTTTGGCTCTCAACAGACAGCTGCTAAGAAAAGAGCCCTTTCACACCTTTGGCTTGTCAATTTGTACAAAAGTTTGGAAAGGTGAAGTGAAAGAATAGGGATTGTGGAAGTGAAGGGAAGAAAGTTTCCATGAGCTAGAAATCCTGCTTTTTAAATTCCTCCATTTCAAGGTAGGGTAATGAAGTGTGTCTGTGCAGCAGCTGGGAATACTCATGGATATGAGACAGCGGAAAATTCAACGGTACGGGAAAATTGTGCAGTAGTGTGACTAATACTGTGGTGAGCTTTAGGTAATTTGTCAGTTGTGTCCTTCCTCTAAGTTTTTGCTGGAACCGCACGGGCAGGAGTGGTGTGTCAGTCATCTGTAATCACCTTGAGAAACCCACCCTGCTGCCCCCTGCATCTGTAGGGAATTTTCTGCTAGTTCCAATGGGCAGCACATGGGGCTTCTGCTGGGGATGCTGGGCTCTGGCTAGACGAGCACTGGTCCTGATTTTTAAACATCAGCATAGTTAGTTTTCATTTCTCTTTTTCACGGGTTCATGTGGTAAGAGTCACGGAGTATCAGCTCTTCCTCAAGATCCTCCCTGCTGTCACTGATGCTCTGTCAAGCCCCTATTAATTTTGCAAGGCAACCCATAAAAGTTTAGCTGGGTTTTAAATGCTGGCTTTGTCCTCAAACTTCCACCTGAGTTTGGAAACAAGCGTGATGCCTCACACATAGGTAGCAGCTGATTCCTGCCTTTTAAAAGTCTAGGCCCTGTACTGTGTGCTGTATTTTCACAGAATGCGTGGCATTAAAGTGGTCTTTGAAAAGCTCTTTGGGGAAACAAAGTGTCACAATACTGCAAAATGCTAGAATCTGATCAGTCACTCACAGGCTGCTGTATTCAGAGTTTCTTATATCTGATTGTGGCAGTGTGCTTCTGGGAAAGTCACTGGTTTGGTAGCATTGATGTACCTTACGAAAAAGGCATGCCACAGAACAGCTGTGCTATTGATTTTTTTAATATCGTTATGGGAGAATGATTGCGTGCAAATGAAATTCAGCCTTGTCTCTTCAGGCTGGGGATCAAACTGAGCTATCACTGTGAGCTGTGGAAAAAAATTCACATTTGCTTTGCTCTCCAGAAGAAAGTTAGGTGTCAAGGGGTGCAGTGCTTCATTTTAAAATCACAAAGTGCTGCCTTCTCCCCACTGTGCAGATACACGGGATGCACCAGGGCAAGCTTGGCAGTTAACATCCATGAGCAGATTTGGTTTGCTTGGACCCACAAGCAAGTTCCCCATCCCCAGAGAGTCTGCCCTGATGCAACTGAAACCCTGTCAGCAGCAATCAAATGGAAATGTGTTCATTAATGAGGTGTTGTTATGGAGGTAAGTCCATCATCAGGACATGGCCACTCGGGCAGTGCAGTCACTTCATAAACTGGCTGCTCTAGCACGTATTACCCTGGGTGGCCTTCAGGGTGCTCCATGCTGTGAAATTAACTGTTGCTCACTTGAGAAATGAACTGTTGTTCATTTTAATTGTTGGTGCTAAACTGTTGGGTTAACTCTTCCATTTGAAAGGCAGCAGTAAAGGTGCAGAAACCACAAATAGCCCAACAAATTATTTATTCACTTTATAGCATTCAGGAGGGTCATTCCAACGTGGTTTAATGGTCTATGCTGTAAAAAAAGCATTTAAAAACTGAGGCACTACATTTATGCCACAGGTGGTGGTCAAAGCTTTAACCTACCGGCCACTCGAACCACTTCCCTAACCCTACATGACTGTGTTCCTTAAGTTGGAAAATGTGAACCTGCTGGGGGACACCCAGGACCACAGATGAGGCCTTTTACACTGTGAGCAAAGGAGCCGAGCGCAGGTGAGGGAAGCAGGAGGATTCTCCCCGCACCGTTACCCAGCTCTTCTTACCCACCAGCTCAGCTGATACCAGGAACAGAGGGGAGGAGGAAAAATAGTCTGCCTCTGTCCTGAGCTGAAGGGTGGTGCTCCTGAACGATGCCACACAGCTAAGTTCGGGGTTTGACTGCAGGCAGACCACTAAGAACCAGTAAGAGGCCAGCACAGTAAAGCCTTATGGCTTTTTGCCTTCACAAGTAGTGTTCAACTTAGCAAAGAGTTTCATCTGAAATAAAAGGTCAAAGAAATTACAACTGCAGCAGTTTCCCCATGGAATATTTCATTTTCTTAATTTTGCAAGTCTTGAAACATTATAGCTTCATCTACGCTTAATTAAGCTAAAAAAACAGTTACCTGACCTGAAGTAACAAAGCTGAAATTTTCTATTTTCATTTCACTGCATTAGAGAGCTTACACCTCCTCTCCTCATCATTTATTAGCACAGTTCCAAAAAGTAGCATAGGAGAAGAGATATGAAAGGATACGCATACCCAGTCTCAGCTAGACTAAGCTGTGGGTATGCTATGATGTAATACAGTCTCATGTTAATTTTGTACAGGTACCCCAAAGATTTCACTATAAATTATTTAATGTAATTGCTGACCTAAGACTGAGTATCTAGAGAGTCTGGGATGAATTAATAAAACATACATTCTTCTTTTTTTTTTTTCCAATTACAAAAATGGGATGAGAAATTGTACATATATATTATACGTATGTATAATTTACTGTTCAGTCTTTGAACTCTAATCTATTTGACAGCCTGGAACAGTGATTTTAAATTCACCTATTCATAATTATTTGATCTGCTCCCTTGACTATCTTAACCTTCAAACAGAAGAGATTTATCTTTGGATCATGTTGGGATTTGAACAGAACAAATTAGATGCTGACATGACTTTTTTAAGCATAATTAAAATGCATGACCAAGTCACACTTCCATACCTTTAAAAAAGCATTTTATTACATTAAATATTTAATCTGGGACAGTTAATCCATATTTATCTTACAGGACCATGGCAGTGACTGTAATATTGCAGGCCATCGATCCTTTCTTGAACTCCTTGGAAAAGATCTGTAATAAAATTATGGGCTAAGATTACTTTATAAAGTTCAGGCAAATACTACTTGAAGTTGAGTGGTGTTTAAATCAGTAGACCAGATCATCCAATACTGTGCTCCACTCCGTCCAAGAGATGTTGGTCCCCAGTATGCTACCTATTTGGTAATTCCTCGGGTGTGCTCATTGGTAGCAATATTGCCTGCTTTTTTTGTTCTTACTTGTGCTGTGCTGCAGGGCAGAGATCTTGGCCCCCTGAGCAAGGGACAGAGGTGCTCATCAAAAAAGGGCAGCAGAAGTTGACAAGCCTTTGCCTTAGACACCCTGTGTTTTGGGACTGAAAAATGAGCCAGATGCAAGGTATGAAAATCCAGTCGAGGTCCCAGGCTTTTATGGGGAGAGGCTGTACAGGAAAGTTTGTAACGTACTTCATTGGAGCCTTTGTTCTTGATTGCTTCTTTAGATCTTACTTGCAGTTNCTTTTTTTTTTTTTTTTTTTTTTTTGTAAACTAACTCTGCTTTCCCATATCCATTTCTTGGGTTTCAAATGAATGTGCAGGAAGCTCTGAAATTTGGCCTGAGCATTTAAAATTTCTACTCTTTTTATATATATATGTATAATATAAATTTATGTATAAAATTTGCCAGAGATTTCATTAAAAAAAGGGTACAATTTAAGGTTTGCTGGTGTTGAACTCTTCATAAAAGGGAAGGTGTTACAAGAGTAATCAAAAAGAATAATATTAACAAGCATAATAAAAAATTATTCTTGCAAAATAGCTTTCACAAAAATGCTTGTTTGGTTTGAGTAAAATTAATTACTTTGTCATCAAATAATTTTGACAAAGAAGTTAAGAATCAGAATTTTTTGTCTTGATTTAAAACAGATAATTTTTTTTTTAATGCCATGTTCAGTAAAATATCTATTTCTTTTAGACTTTTGTATCAGTGCTGGAGGGAATTCAGACATGTCTGCTGGCATTTTTATCATGAAACAAATGGATGATTTTAAATTCTTTTTTCTTCTCTTTTTTTTTTTTCACAGCAACTGTCATCGATTGCTGCTTTGTGGAGAGAGAGAATGGAGGGAGCTAGGCACCAGCAGGTTTCCTGTGAGATGCTCTAATTTGTGTCATTCCTGACACAAGGTGGTGAAAGCCATTTCCAGACTTTCAGACCCTAAGGCAGGGCCAGATTAGTTGGATTTTCATCAGAGTTCTCTAAAACACCAGCTGCTAAGGTCTACAAATATAATTTCATACTCTTCTGTGACTTAGCATAGATCCTCAGATTTGCATCTTTGTGTAAATTAAACAGAAGTTGGTGAAAGGCATTTTACCTGAACAGATTTCACCAAAGTTCAGATGCTATTTGTAGCGCCTGCTGCTAGCTGTGGTGACAGATGGTTGATAGCAAGATGACTGATAACAGGAAATGCATCTTAGTAAGCCATGTATTAAGATCTTTGGAATGGAAAATGCAGATTAAGGAAAGAAGATTTCCCATATTATTTCCCTATTATTACTAAAAAGACCGATTTTCTTTCATTCTTTCATTCGTTCAGTCATTTAAACAGCAGCAGCGTGGTCAGCTGAAATTCTGCACAGTGGGGCAACAAGTAAACACAGAAATAAATTCTTGCTTTTTTCTTCCATGAATGCCACAAGAACAGCCAACAAATGCTAGAAATCAGTGCAAATTAGTAAGCACTGCCCCTTAGCAGCCTATCAATGTCTGACCCTACTTTTTGCGTTCCCTTAAATTGTTAAGTGTTTCAGGATAAGCATTCTTTGCATGTGCCTTCAGTTAACTGAAACATATTGGACACTTGCACATTGCAGCTGTGCATTTAGAGCAGCCACAGCGATTCATATAAAAGTGTTCCAGTTAACCTGCAAATGGGGACATAATTCAGCTAGAGAGAGTGTGTAAACAGTACTTTGCTAAAACAAATCCTACTGTGAAAATGAGAGGTGGATATGCTTCAGAGATTTGACTGATGGTAAATACATTGTCATCAGAGCTGAGTATCAATACACGGACCAAATCCGAGCATCCGAAAATGAGTTCTAGCTGTCTAGAATATCTGGCTTTGGATGATCCTTCCAGGGTGTTTGCTTAAAGAATAATCACAAAAACTTGAACTGTCAAACAAGGGAGATATCAATTCACCTGTGAGCCATGCCTTAAAGTCGACACTAATAATGTACCTGCATTTGGATAAAAGTTTCATTACTTTTTTGGCAAATGTTACAATCCAAATATCAGGAGCTTCTGTTTTCTTATGTTTGCTGCAGAGACAATAAAGGTGCAGTGCACATAAATGAATTAAATAACATTAGGCACTAATCTCATTCCAGAGTTTATTAAATATAGGACATTGTTAATCCCATACATTATTACAGGTGAAATGAAATCACAGCCATGTCCAAAAAAAATCACATCATTCTTATATCATCATTCCGGATATCATCATTCCAGCAAATAATCTGATCTGGTAATAACAGCTGTACATTAACAATGAAACAACCCAAATTGCATTTGAGTCTGAAAGAATCCAACAGCAGATTCCTGGAATTAACAAGTAAAGATGGACAAAAGAAAAAACTTACTGAAAATTATTTTGATGTGGCATTGGAATTTTTATGAGAACACCTTTTTTCGTGGTAAATGTCTGCTTGCATTAGAAAAAAATTACATCACAAAAGTCAAAACCTGAAAATTTTTACCAACAAAAAAAGACTCTGTGTGTGCACTCTTCAGCTGTTTGATAGCCATCAAGGACTTTCATGAAAAGAGTAGCAAAACTTTTCATGAGACAGTCGTGGAAATGGGAAATGTAGTTAGGTCTATCAGCTAGCCAGTAGACTCCCTAGCCAATTTCACTGTTATGCATGGGAAAAAATGAAACAAAAAGACAGATTTTTAGTGATATTTAAGCAGTATTTGCTTAGCTCCTAACAATAGATTTTCAAAGTTTTCTAAAGGAGACTCCCAGGATTCAATTTCTTTTGATATTTTGAATGCATGTTAAAATCTCTTCAGCAACTTCTATGAAAAAATTCTAAAATTATTCCTTTTTTTCAAGAGAAAGATATGAAATGAGAAATCATCATACATGTCTTATTTTGGCAGAGAAATAAATCAAAAGCTCTATGCACATATGAAATTGTTTTGCACATCACCTTCACAAAGAAGAGAGACTTTTATTAATCCTTTCTCTACGAAAGATATTAAATCCTCATCTAATCCCCGAGCAGCGGTTCATATAAAGTCTAGAATCATTTTGCATGTTCATAAACACAGAAAACATTATTTTCTCCTAAAGCAAATTGTGCTACAAAAACTATGAATGCTTCAAGTGCAGAGATGTTTTGCTTTGCCTTCTTTTAATCTCTCCCTGATTTGATACACATGTGGATGCATAACAATAATTTTTTTTCTTCAAATTTTCTTTCTGTTCCAAAGAGGAAAACTAAGGAACTCTTCAACAATTTTGGTCTTTTAAAAAGTTCTGTAAACTTGGCTCTGGGCAGCAGGAGCGACAAATATCTCCCACGCTGATTTCAGGTTTGTTTCTAATGACACTAACAAATTAGGTATTTTATTTGCGATTTTATGTATTCCACCCACACCACTGTTATGCACTGGAAACTTTTTGCACTCCTGTTTCCTAGATGATACTTACAATTTTATGCTGTATAGCTTTATTACAAGAACAACATGACCTATTTCAGAGGTGTGTTTGGACAAGGACTGGAAATTTCTTGCCTAACTAATGGAGATGTTCCATCTGTATAAACAGTAAATCAGCTCTGCTTATACATATAAGCATATAATCACTAACATGAAGAACTCAATGACCTACTCCCAAGTGGAGCCAGCAAGCCAGATCATGAACTCACTGCTTGGGCACAACCTGTGAGCTGAAGAAAGGTGAGCCCATTTATGTCCATGAAGATCTGACATCGCCTGTCCGTAACTTACTGCAAATAGAGCATTCATCTGCGGGTAGCTAGCAAAGGCTGCCTAGGTGTAATGTGATCAGTGGGGTAATTATACCCATTCTGAAAACAACAAACTATTTCACATTTCTCTGAGCATTTGTATAATACTACTTACATTTACATTGGTGAGCAAAGAATCATTAGCGTAAGATAACCAAATCACTGTGCACATCTTATTGAAATGCCAGTGGTCTAAAGGCCACAAAGTCTATTAAAATGTGGGGACATAAAAATACTGGACTGAGTTGATTTGCCTAGTTAGAATTTGCTGCACGTTCGGTCACTAGGGGATGTGAACACTTACATCAAGTGTATCTAAAACCTTGTGACGGATGCTAAATTTTGCATTTTTCTTTAGACAGCATTGTTTCTTTGAACTGTCCTTTCTGCTTCCAAATCAGTGTGTGGAGCAGTCCTGTTTAACTCCTCTTTCTTCATTGGATTGGAACCATAATCAAATTGTTTTATTTGTGCAGAAATAGAAGTGATAGCAGTCCATTTCCCCACTTTTTAATGAAACTAAATGTGATCAGGAATATTAAGGTACTGCCTTTGATATTTTAAAGAATTCCAGTTAATATCCAAAGAATTATACCTGAAAAATGTATTAACAAAAGACTATGGTATTTTGGAAATGAAGTTTTGAATCATGCCAGACTGAGTAATTTCCACCTATATTCTAGTCTAGGAAGAGCTGGCTTGCAGAAGACTATTTTTCTGTATTATTTGTGTAACACTAAAAAATATTGTATAGTATACCAGATCCAAATTGCTGTTCTGGCCAATGTATGTTATTAAACACATTGCTTGTGGCAATATGCAGTGGCACGTATCAGCATGAACAAAGGAATAACGACTTTATCCACAGGAGCTCTCTGATGAAGTTGAGACAGTTTCTTTGGTGAGTATTCTTCAGTTCTCTCTGGTCCCTCTCCCTTTCCCCTGCTCTGCAATCTAGTGAATTCAAAGTAAGTGCTGGCACAAAGCTGCTGGGATTTGAATAACTCATCCCTCTTGCTGCCTGAAAATATTAATCATCCTACTTCAGGGAAATGACCTGGGACGCAATTATGTATTATGGCCAATATTATCTTCTGACCCCCCACATACCAGTTCTGACCTGGGACACATTTCACCTGCTAACAGGTGGGGTTTTTTCTGTCTGCACACTGCTTTTGGAAGGGAGGGCAGTGGGTGAAGTCTATCTTTTTCTGGAGATCCTAAAAAACTGAGCTTCGGTGATTGAGGAAGTTACACTGTTCAAACTGTTCTTCAGGTGCCTGTTAGTGGTAGCAGTGCAGTACATTTATTTTACTCTACTTTAGCCTTTATTAAAGGGAAATTGGGTGTAACTTGTTCCCCTTCAGTACAGTGGCTTTTTGTATTTCTCTGTGTGTGTGTGTCCATGTGCAGGCAGTCCGAAGTACGCCTGCTACTGCAGAGGATTTTTCCTCTAGCTCTGTATAATTTCTTCAGCCTTTTTGTAACTGGAATTAAGCCTAAGAGCAGTTAGAATTCAACTGGCTGCTTCTATATTTAATAAATAATAACCCTGCCATGAAATTGTAATTGGCAATAAAAAGTCCTGCAATTCATCTAACGGCTTTCCACCTCCGTTGTAAATCTGTACTTCCACTCTGTTGCTCATCACCAAAAGACAGAGTGTATTCATTACTTCAGATATAACTTCTTCCATAGAAAGGAGAACTAGGATGCAGGTATTTAAAATTCTTTCTTCCCACACTTTCTTTTATTCTCCTACCTCCCTGTGGGCACAGAGTTCCTCCATTTTTTTGACCTACATTGTGGTTTGTGCTAGTCTTTTCCCAAGCTTTTAGTGTTGGTGGATTAGACTAATTTCTCTAGATCACCCTCTTCTCTCTCTCTGTAGCATCTGTAGTACCATTTAACTGGAGACTAATGCTGGTGATAGTCTTAAAACGTGTTCTAATGTATTAATTATGGTTTTTTTGCCATGTTTTGAACTTTAGTTCCAAACTTTACCTAGAACTGTATTTTTTAAAATCTTCTGCCCAACAGAAATTCATAGCAAAAGTCCAGTTTGCTGTGAAACTAACAGCTTGCTCAGTGCATGGGTTTGCCTACCCCTGCTTTGCAAAGTAGGTTCAGCACAGTCTTAGCTCACTGCTGATTTCATCGATTCAGATTTGGCACTCAGGGACCATGGTGCTGCAAGGGCGCACCCTTCTTTAAACAGAGGGTTACGTCCCTGTTTATAGAGGCTCTGTCAAAAATTATAGTTGAACACTCAGCTGGATACTCTGTTCTGTGTGCCCAGAGTCAGGGATAACTATGCAGACAGCAGAGTCCAGGTGGATGAGAAATGACAGCCAGAAGGGTGTGAGTTGGTGTCACACCTTCATTGTACAAAGGTCTTCCTATGGGGAAGGAGATAGCTTGGCCAAGGTCAGAATGGGAATGTGAAGAGGAGCAAGGAACTTAGTATCTTCCCTGAACTCCAAGCCTGTGTCTTAGCCATTGGATTATTCTTCGTCCCCTGCAGAGGAAGAGAGAAGTTTATCACCTCCAGGCATCGTCTGCACTCTAACAGGGAAGCAACTCCTAAATCAGTGCAGGCTTGAGTGGAAATAATGGAAATGAGGTCTTATGTGCAACCACCAGAGGTAGCAGACAAAGGGGTAAGGAGTGGGAGGAGAGAAGTATTTCTCTCCCATAGCAGATATGATGTGACATCCATACACTGTAGTCTAAAATGGATTAAGAATTGGTTAGAATAGAATAGAATAGAATAGAATAGAATAGAATAGAATAGAATAGAATAGAATAGAATATTTTCAGTTGGAAGGGACCTACAATGATCATCTAGTCCAACTGCCTGTTAAATTGGTTTTAGTTCAATTAAACATGGGCAAAGGGAAGAAAAATGCTTTTAAGCAACAATAGGAAAACTGCATTGAAAAGAATTCCTATTTATGCATGTTAAAGGCAATATGTGTCGGTGGTGGCTGTTCAAAACACTGCAAGAAGCTGGCTTGTGGAAACCTTGAACCCCATTTTCCTCCAGTGGTTTTCCTGTACTGTGCAAAACAGAGCTCTGGCCCTGCTGAGGCTCTGGCTTGTAGCTCAGAAAGACTATAAATGCACAACAAGCTGCTGATGCCAGTTGTAGACAAAATGGGAACTAGTACCTGTGTCTACAGAGACTCTCTGACCCCCTCTCAATGTGCATTAGTGCTCGTTGTAGTTAACTGGGACCTTAAGTGGAGGAAGGAGGACAGGACATCCATATGGCTGGTGTTTTGTTCTCTGCAGTTGCCCTGTTAATGAGCATACGGTCTGCCGGGCAATGCAGTCAGGCAGGCTGGCTGCGCGCCTGCTGGGTGTGCTGGGAACCGGCCAGGGCTCACCTGCAGCCACCCTTCCCATTTGGCAGCGCAGCTTTCTTTCTGAGCTGTTTTCATTTTCCAGCTGCAGTGCTTTGAGAAGGGCAGATGGTGCCTTGGCAGTTGGAAGCAGAAGATTTTGAAGGAAAAATCTTTCTGGTGACAATGGGAGTTGTGAATTTATTCTACCTACCTACGGGCATCCCTACACATAACTGTTTGCCAGGACCTGATAGATGCCATACATGTTGGCTACCTGCTCAGCTCCTTAAAAGTAGGAATACTCCAAATGACTATGTTGACTGCCTCAATATTTTGTAGGAATGCACATTTATCAGGTGTCTGTTTTAGTTCATGGGGCTCGGCTCTCTTTTCGCTAAAGCTACTTGCAATTCCAGTCACTGAGCAGGAAGCAATCCTGCTCTGTGACAGACTGAATGGAGAATATTGCGAAATATGTGATTTTCTTGATGGTTATATTGAGGGGAACACAGTGAAGGGATTTGAAATTTCAGGGTGTCTGACAGCTCCACTAACATGATATTCATATTTAATGTCATTCCTCCATGAGTTTTCTTCATCTGCTTGCTTCTTTTCAAAGATAATTCCTTAAGGATTGCTTATTCTTCTGCAAGAGTTTCTTAGCAAAAACAGATAAATGGTTGTGTATCCATTTTGTAAAATGGAGCAATCTGAATTAAGACTACGAACAGTAATGAAGATGTGAAAAAATCTCCTCCTTTTAAAATTTGTTTATCTATGGAAGAGAAACAACATGCTCGTATTTTGCATTACTATTATAAAAATGTTCTGTGATTCCTGCAACTCCAGTGCTTTACTATGGGTAAAATCTAGATTTTTGCAAAAGATCTGATCCAAAACTTAAATTAATAGGAAGAATCCACTTGCTGGCAGTCTGGGGACCTGATTCAAAGCTGGATAGACACTGACAGGTCAGAGATCAGGCTGGTGCCCAGCAGAGAGCAGTCGTCTCATTCTGTGATGCTTCTAATATTTCAAAATTGAGTTTGTTCAGATTCTGGATGAAAAACAAAGACAAATTTCTCCATAAAAGGGAAAGGCTCTTCAGCTCCAGCTGCCAGCCTCTAACTCCAGAACTCAGAAATTTGGGGAACCGGCAAACGCAGCAGGCTGTTGGCCCCGTGGCCTGAGGTGACCCATGTGGCACAGCTGGGACAGTCACAAGCCAGGAGTCTCTGCAGTATGTAGCTGAGATTCACACACTTGCAAAGAGCCGCCTGTGAATGGCTGAGATTGGCAGTGTCAGCATGCTGCTGCTAGACTCCCAGGCAGCACCTCTCAGTCCTGCTTTGGGATACAGATCCTGAAATAAAATGCTTGGGCGTGAGGTTGAAACCAGCTTCTGAAATCTTGCTGTGTCCCCTGAATCTTCAAATCCAAAGTTACAGCCACTTCATTCGGAAAGGTGGAGAATGGGAGTTAGAGGTTTCTGTCAAGAAAACCTAGTTAACTCTGTATTTAGCTCATAAAAGATCATTGTTATTTCAAGTCTTTGCTTGATGTCTTCACCTGGAGGGTCTAAAAAAAAATGTAAAAATGTGAGTGCAAATGTGGTGGGCGGACAGTTACATCCTAACTAAGGCACATATGGACCTCCCCCTGCTTCGCACATGGCAGTGACCTCCAAGGGTCCAGAAACACGGGCATCCCTTCCCAGCCACAGCCCAGACCCTGGGGCCACTTGCAGCCTCGGTTGGTTCCAACTCTGAGGGCAGCACTTCAGCCTCTTTGGGTATTGCCCACCTGTGCTGAGCAGATCTGCGCTCCTCTGGAGGCACAGTGCTGACGGAAAACAACGTGCATGCTAAGCGGCTTGTAAGTTAAAGGAAAATGAGCTTATGTCAGTCAACAGGAATTGTGTCACTAATATCTAATTTCTGCTCCTCTCCTGTGCAGTGGGGAGGTGAGAATGCAGCTCTCCAGTGGTTCTGTGCTGCCAGATTCAGGAGTTGAGCCCTGCTGCGCTGCCCGAGATGTTTCAGCTTCTGGGGAGAAGGGCTGTGCATTGGGAAGAGCAGGCTCAACTTCCTCTTCCAAAGCCAGCATATATGGATTTCGATAAGCACAGTTTTTTTATAGAAAAGCAATTAACTTGCTGTTCTTCTAGAAGCAAGAAATATCTCATTCTCATTCTTCCTGCAGTCTGATAGCATTTAATATGCTTATGCCCAACTACTCCAGGGTGCAGGAAACTCCAAACAGCAAAAATCCAAATATTTTTTCAATTTACTCCCGACACTGCCTAAATGCAGCAAAGAGAAAACTACAGTAAATTCTCTGTAAAATTAATATAGGCTTGAGCAGATCTTTTTTCTGTCCATTTCAGATATGCCTAATCTTTTAAACAGTTAGACACATTGGAACGTTTAGATTGGCTGACTTTTGGCAAATTATCATGCACAACAAATACTGCCACACAACAGTTTCTATTGGGGAAGACAAAATAGGGAAATGCATAGCATAGGAGGAACTGTGTATTCTACTGGGTTTTGGAGAGCAACGTCCGTCGTGGCTGTGATGGCACCTCTGCTTGCCATGGAGTGTCCACACTGGTGTACAAAATGACCCATCTCCATCTATTGTGTTTCACAGCTGCTGTGCAGGAAAGACCAGAGTCTCTGCATGAGAAATTTCTGGCCTCAATAATCAAAATCACTATTTTTTACCTGGTCTTTAAAAACTTTCACTCATTGCTTCTTTTTTTTCCAGTGATACCTAGCTTCATCTGTCTCTTTATATGAATCTCCTGGTTTAACTTTCTGCAGTTGGACAAGGTTTCCTCTTCTTGCCAGTCAGGGAAATTATAGCACTATAGGGAGATACAAGATATACGTTGCAGGTCTCCCCCACTTGTCTGCACATGGAGGATATCAGTTTTGTTACACACTGCAACTGCAGAGTATTCTCTTCAGCTTTCACTGGAGCTGTTTATGCACTTAGGTTTTTCTGGTCCTTTGGTTCAAGGCTTTATTTAAGAAAACTAAATTTGTGTAGCTTTTGAGACCAAGATAAAGGGAATGGCCAATGACGTGACCTCTAAAACTAGTCCTCTATTATTCTTACTGATAATCCATTCTTTTTGCTTAAAGATTATTTTCAAAATTGCTTAATCTGTCCTACTTGTGAAGCATGCTTATGCTGTGGTGCAATACTAAAATGTGACTTAAAAAAAAAGCAGTTCAAAAAGGTAAGAAAGCAGCATCACATTTTATTATACATTAAAAGAAAATTTGTCTTTGAATAATAATTTGAGAGCATTTTATATTAAAGTGGAGGGCAGACTCAATTTCTCTCCGTAAAACTGTCTTAATCTCTTCAACCACTGAAAGTTCTCAGAGACTTTTCAACATCCTGGCTGAGGAAAACAACAAAGTCAGTTATACGAATTGATCAGCTATTCATTCTCCACAGAAGAATCGCTAGGATTTGATCTTGCCTTTTGTAGGCTTTTGAGATTCAATCATTAAACTCTTTTATTTTGCCATTCATTTCAGAGATATTCAAACAGCTTGCTTAATCTCAGGGTGGGGAGGGGGTGGGGGGACATGACACACACAAACCCCAAACACCAAATTTTGGAGAGCTGGCATGACTTTGTAGAGATTTAAAAACAAAATGTTGTATCCTAGAAAATTAGGTTAATTCTACATGTGGTACCATAGACAGCCCATGGCTTCAAATGCTGTGGCTAAATGGAAAGAAAACAGCATTTCAGCAAAATCAGCCATCAACAAACCAGGGAAGTGACAGTGACTGAGAAATACTCAAAGACAGAAAAGCTAATAGTAATGGAAGACCTGAATTACCCCTGTATAGACTGGAAAGTGCTGGAGCGGGGCACTGTATAGCCTTTTATAGCACCATAAGCACTGATCTGGTGTGCGATGTAACTACTGAAAAGCTTCTTAGTGCCTGTAATATGCTCGAGCATAAGAGCGCTGTAGGAATGAGAACGCCAACAAAAACTCCATTCAGTGTAATAAATTTTAACTCTAAGAAAGATAATTCTGTAAATATCAGACAGAAAGGTAAGAAGAGCAAAAAAAAAAAACTGATAGGATGCTTACAAGAAGCTTGGGTGCTACCTAAATACTTCATAGCAGAGGTTCAGAATCAACCTGTATGATCAGTCAGAAAAAACTTCAAAAATATTTCCCTCTCTCTTTTGGATAATATATTAATGAGCATTTTCCCAATGGTTTTGAGCAAAACATAGCGGTTCTGGGACATTTCTTTTTATCTGATCACATTCCAACCTATGCATCATTCGCTGCTGTTAAAATATTGCTGACTGGTGCATATGGATCAGCACTGGTCCTTTCTCATCATGACTGGTACTAATTATCTGTACGGGCCTGAACCCTTTCCCTCCTCTGAATGACTCCAGCATCTCCTAGAGAGGTCTTGTCCTGGGTTCAGCTGGGATAGGGTTAATTTTCACAGAAGCCTGGTAGGGGGTACAGCCGGGACCCCTGACCTGAGCTAGCCAAGGAGCTATTCCATACCATGTGACGTCATGCTCAGTATATAAAGGAGGAGCGGGCTGGTGGGGCGGGCGCGCTTTTTCGGCTCTCGAGAAGTGGGAGAGTGTTGGGTTCCGGGTCGTGAGCAGTTACACTGTGTATCACTCGTTTTTGTATGTTCTTTTATTAGTACCATTGTTGTTGTTGTAAATCCTCTCCTTGTGTTGTCCCAGTAAACTGTCCTTATCTCAACCCATGAGGTTTCGGGTTTTTTTTCTTTTTCTCCTTCCTGATTCCCCTCCCCATCCCACGGGAGGCGGGCGGGAGGAGTGAGCGAGCAGCTTCGTGGTGCTTCGTTACCGACTGAGCTGAAACCGAAACCACGACAGGTCTGAATATTGCTCAGACACTCAGAGGTTTCTCCGATCCCTAGAGCAGCCTGGTCCAAAACCCCAGAACCAGATGTGTCCCAGCTTGGAAGGGTTCAGAGTCAAAACCTAGACCTGAATTTCACTGCTTGTGCCCCCATCCCCTGCTATTACTGGCCCAGGGAGCCAGAAGGCCCTGCAGCTCTCCCTATCTTGCTGCTCATGCAGGTGGGGTGGGCACAGCCCCACCTGGACTGTGGGCATGGATGCTGTGGACATGTTTTGGAGACCCTTGCTCCAGCAGCTGGGAAGAGAGTGTGCCGTGCTGGCCACATCAAGGAGTTTTAACACCTCCTGAGCCCCCCCGCGGCAATCCGTGCTTGCTCACACATAAGTGCAGGAGTGGGTTCTGCAGGTAATGGGACATTGAGTTGGTGGGGCATGGCTGTGAAATGCATCATGTTCTGCTTAGGATTGCGCTGGTATCGAGGCAGAGCATCTCCACAAAGCTGAACAAGTTCTGGATTTACAGGGGATTTTGCGCTCCAGTCAGGGAAGGTGTGTGCACTCTCATCTGCCACCTTGGTGTAAACCTGGGGTAACACTGCTAGAGACGGGGAAAAACATCCAAATCAACAGAGGGTAGGTGAGATTGGTGCCCATAAAAATCAGCGAGTAGAAAGATAATTGGTTACCTTTTTCTGAAGAGTTCTTGAGCCTGTAAGTGACACTAGCAGTCTCTAGGAGCCGTACCTTTCCAGACATTCTCTCCACATGGTGAAGAAAGCACTGCCTGTACTGGCGTGTGCAGCACATTTGAGCTCTTTGCAAAGGTAAAAGTGCCAAGGCTTATTTATGATTTTTTTTTTTTCTTGGTAAAGACAACTTCAGAAGTCAGATAGACACTGACAGGGAGATTGTGATAGCTTAAGCCTAAAAACATAATAGGGTTTTGCTAATACAGGAGAGTGTGTTGGTGCTTGTATACAGATATACTGTAATTCTGCAGGTAATCGCAATCAAAGCGGTCTGAGCTGGGGTAAGTAAGCAAAGCTGCTGAGTGGAATAGACAGGCTCCTGAGCCTAATGCAGGGAGGAGGTCCATGCTTTTACAGATGTGCCTGACTCCAGAGCTGACAACTTGGGGTGCAAGACAATCCAGAGTCCACAAGGCATGTGGCTGGGTCCACGTGTGCTGACTTTCTTACATGCTGCTGGAAGGACCGTGTGGATGGCTGTCATCAGAGTTGTACCAAAGGAAAGCTCAAAGGGATGATGCTAGTTTGTCTTTTTTTTTTTTTTTTCTTACCACTCAGCTGCACTGAAGCCCGATGCCTCTGGTAGCCAGTGGTGGAGCAGTGAGAAGCTGGTTTTGTTGCTGCGTTTTTACAGCAGAAGCCTGGCTGTGTTAACTCTTACAAAAACCTAGACAACTCGAGCAAAATCCTGTGATGGAGGTCGGCTCCACAGAAGCCAGCAGCAGCTCCCAGGGAGGTACCGGCTGGATGGATCTTACCCTTGTCACCTGCACTGAAACGGTGACTTTCACTGAAGTGGTGGCAGAAGAGGAGTGGGGATCATTTTACTATTCTTTTAAGGTATTCTTTTAAGGCGTGTGTTACTTTTCTCACATGCTTGCAGCTTTGGTGGACTTTCAGCATGTCTGCGGGGAGGCGACTAGGATTACTGAACTTTTTTGCCCAGATATTGGTGGTTTTTTCCCCTGCAAAGACAGCAGACAGCACGTGTGAGGCATTTACTGAAAAACAAAATAGTTATAGGAATTAGAGTTCAGACTTACAGGTCTTAGCCAATTGTATCCCTTTCCAAGAGGGGACAGTACTGTTTTTCTATAGAGGTATTGTAATTATACATGCATCTTTATTCAAAAGCCTGTATTAGTTTAACACAGCTTTTGTGTAATGTCTTATAGCCATCACCTTGACATAAGGGATTTCTTCTCAATTTTCCAGCTGCAACAAACATTGTACACAAGTAAGAGAGTATTTTGTTTGTTGGGTTTTTCTGTTGTTTAGTTTGGAGTTTTTTTGATCATTAGGGACAGGTTTTAATTAGTTGGTTGGTTGGTTTGTTTTTAACTTGAGCAGGGGATGCAGTGTCTCTTGAAGGCTGCCGTTAAGAATGCACCAGATGAATCATGCAGGAGTGAATGCTGTTGAATGACACGGGAAGTGTATTCATTCATCTCCAAAAAAACCATCACCCTTGCAATATGTGAATGTAGGAAAAAGATGAAAGAGGTACTGAAATTCATCTTTCCTTCAGATTTCTGTGCCTGTTGTCATTGCTTGATTTCACTCTGCATGCCATGTGTCACTTACTTTACTGTTGTGGCATATTACACAAGTTAAGTTCAAGTTTTTAATAAGTCTGACAAGGAGTACCCTGCCATTCCTTCTGCAGCTCAGGACCAAAGAGATCACTTTTGACTGGAAAGATATAGGCACTTACATCATTTGACAATATGTTAGGTAAAAAGGGGATATGTTCAGAGGCAATTTTGATTTCTGTGGGATTGTTAGTGCTCTGACACAATGCTGGTGGAATCAGTGGAATTACAACAGGTTTCCACACCTGTTAAGGAAAAGGTTGATCTGTAGTTCTACAGTTAATTAATGAGGGTCTCTTAACATGCTTTTAACATTTTTTTTTTTTCTTGATAAGACAGTACTTTTTTATCTAGGATTTCAAGGATGAAAATTCTTTTTTTTTTCCTCTTTTTTTTCCTCTCCATGTTGGACTCTTAAAATGCTCTTGAAAAAAATCAGAAGTGACAAGCAAAATATTTTTAACAACTTTGTCTCCTTTGTTCTTTCCACAGCTAGGGCTGTAAATCTGAACAAAGTAATGGGAGCAGTATTTTATAATGGTAAAAGTGACAATTAATTCCATGATTAGAAAGTCCCCAGGCAGAAAAATGCTCCTTAGTAGGAGAGATTGAGTAAATTACAGTAACTAGGAAACCATGGATAGTCATGCATGCTTGTCCATTGCTAAAGGAAACTTGATTCTGCTAGCTGAGAGCTCCCATTAGACTTGCACTCCTCTGTTGGATGTCTAGCTCTGGCATATATAGCATGAACTTTGCAAGGAAGTTCACTGATTTCACATCAATTACTAGCTGTTGATAGGCATGGAAATATTTTGACTCTGGAGACAAGTGACAACTGGTGTTGCTGCAGGAAAGGAAGGATAAAGCACCTGCTCTGATGATTACGGTGCAGGGAAGACAGAGCTCCCTGCCAGCAATTTCAGCTCTCTGTAAAAGCTCACGTGTGGAAGGTACTGGTGATACCTGCTGACTCGGGTGGCTGTCCTCTACCCGCATGGCCCACGTTGTGGCCATGTCCTTGCCCCTTTGAGCAAGCTGAGCAGCATCTCCTTCCTCTTCACGAGGGTCTAGTTAAGCAGCTAAAGAAATAAAAGGTTCAGCTTGGAATAGGCTGAATGGATTAAAAACCAGAGCTCAGTGCTCAAAATGTAGCTACAAATGGGGTTTTGGCCTTTTATTGGGATTTTCAAACATGTTGTAGCTCATGGCTGATGGTAAAGGCAGGCTGGATGAACGGCTGCCGCACAGGTTGACTCCAGAGCCTGCGTGCCAGGATGCAGACAGGGCACACAAATTTCTGCTTGGGAAGTGCAGGTGTAACCTATCTTACCAAAGTGGTCATAGGAAAACATGATCTAAGCTGATAAATGGAGACAAGGGAGTAACACTCACCCAGTACCTGGAGCAGTTCCTGAGTTAATGACTTTTTAACAATTTTACCCAATGACAGCCACATAGGGTATCTCTCATGCTGCTCAAACTATGGGAGCATCTTCTGGTTTCTTTTTTTCCTCCCATGCTTCAAAAGGACAGCCTGTACCCACCTAAGGTAGTGTCTCTCTTATACTGTGATGGCAGTGTGACAAAAGTAAAATAATGCACCTTAGAGCATTTCAGTGCCAAAAAGTCCTGTTACAGGCTGAGCTGTGAGTGCTTCCCTGCTCCTCCTTTCAGAAGCATTTGAGTTTCTGTCTATTCCTCTTCAGAGCTTAACAACTAAATCCTGCACTGCTTCAGATTAGAAAGCATTTTGCCAGTTCAATTAGATTTTTTTTTTTTTTGGCTGGGAAATGGGGCATTTCATCCACTTGGAGGAGTGTACATTTCCTTTCCAGTAGTCATTACCGTAGCTCCCTGGCCAACTGCTCACCAAGGCTTTGCCCATGAAGTCTGCTTTGGGGCGTGGCCATGTGTGCTAACTAGGCTGGCTCTGGGTTTGCAGAGTTGCAGCCTTCGGCACAGGATTGGGTGCACCCACGCGCCACTCAGCATGCAAGATGAGCTGGTGCTTCCCACAGCAAAGGCACTGGCTCATCCCCACCTACGTTCAGGTCTTGCTCCTGTGTTATGGCAAGTGGTCTCTGAAAATCCAGACTGTATTTCTTCCCGGGTGCCTTTACATGAGGTATCCAGGTAGGTTACTGTCTTAAACCTCAAGAGGCCCATTGGCTGTGTGAGCACCCAATTCAGAACAGATGTGCAAATTGGTATTAATTACAGCTCCAACCTCCCAGGCCAAAGGAGAGTTCATTGCACCCCTTTACAATCTCCCCCATATGCATTTAATCTACGTGTAAGAGGGCGCTAAGCGAGTGTCAACTGCCCTCTGCCAGATACAGTAACCTGAAAAGAACAGAGGTCATCTGAACACCCATGGCCTTCCTCCAGTTTAGGACCTTCTTGACTCTATGAACCTGACAAGGAAAACAGAAACCTGCCTGGATAGAAGAGGAAATCTCAAAATAGGTTTGCCCTGGTTATCCACAGGGTTGGGAGGCTTTGTCAGGGCTGGAGGAAGCACCTCCCCTTCCCAGGTCCCCAACAGCCCCAAAGCTTCCCCAGTGGTAGGAGCATGTGCTCGTCCTCAGAGAGGATGAAGTCGGGGTCATGTATTTTTTAAGAGGTCTGCTAAGAAAAGGGATGCCCTACTTTTATGCATTAGAGTAAATGTGGGAGTGCTCAAAAGGAGAAAAGTCCCAGCTGCTGTTCCTTTCTCGGTGAGACTGTGTTCCCACCATCATCCCCTGCCTCCCAGGAGAGTGGGCTGACTTCCATCATCTAGCACATTTTCTTTTTTTGTTTTCTGATGCGTAGAGTTGAGCCCTTACCTGTGCAGCAGGACACAAAGGTTTTGTCATTTACACACAAGGTTGTTTGGGAACCTCAGTCTCTCCCCTGCCAGGTGGGAATCCCAGCCACTGGTCCACATGTTGATATCCCCCTCCCTCTGGCCCCATGAGCCCTGATCCCTGTGCCATGCAGCATCGCTACAGCAGTGACGCTGAATTGTTAGAGCTCTCAGGAGGAACAATGTGCATACTGAATCCACCACAAATGATTTTACGCATACAATTGAAATTCCCAGTTTGTTTCAGGAAGGACTGTTTGACTCTCTGCCTGTGACTATCCTCCCCCCCACCCCCGTAGTATTCCCTGTACCTGCATGTTTTAGCCCATGTAGCTCAGATATTAAACAGGACTGCATAGCCATGCCAGAGTAAGCACAAATCTAAAAGCATGTGCTGCTTATCCATGGAGCCTAATGCTCTTTACAAAGGTCAGGGCTTACCATCTCCAGCAAAGAGCTGAAGTGACCAACATGTGGAGAGGTTTGCATTGACTTGTTTTGTAGGACTATCAGGTAACAAGGATTTGGCTCCAAGTGTCCTCAGGGCCTGTTTAAGTCAGAATCTGTTGTCCCTGTCATTTCATCCAAATGCAGGAGTCTTTATCTCCTGGACAGCATTTGCCTATGCTATTGCTCATTCTGATTTTCAAGCAAACCTCACAGAGCAACCCATCATTGAATACATAACAGAAAAATAATAATGGGTGCTGTCAAATTTCTGGAGCAATCTCTGCAAATGCAATCATACATTTTAGAAAAATAGGCATATCAAATAATTCATAAATAACTTTGCAATCTTTTGGTGGGGGGAGAGGAGGAGAATTAAGTCAACACAAATAAGTTGTCAGGAACTCCTGAATGCAGCCTCTGCAATATGCCGTAATGACTATTGCTATTCCCGAGATGCTGTGTTGAGAATGAGAATGTAATAGCTGATGTCGTCGTGAAACTGCTGCTGCAGTGCTGTTGGCCAGGCTGGCTTCATCTAGTAGCTTAAATGCAACACAGAAGTGACCTGGCTGCATGACAGGCCCAGCTAGGGGTAGCTCTGAGCCAACTTATTTGGGCGGTTTTATACTAGCAAACCTCATACTTCTGACTCCATGTTACATGCAGCCACAGGGTTTCCATCTGTCTGCCTAGAAAGTATTAATTTTTCCAGTTTTTTTGAGATGTTTTAATTGTACAGATTAGGCATATTTAATCATTTTCCCGCTTCTTGTGATTAAGAAAAAATAGCATTTCACAGATTTAAATAGGGTTTTCAAAATCATACAATTATGGATGGACCATTGTGTGACCTAATATTATCTCTTCATGTTGAAAATTTTCTAGGAAAAAATAGATTGGTACACCATGAAAAATGTATCTTTCATGATGACATTAAAATCAGGGATATCTGTTTGTGTAATTCTGTGGAAGTTTCCTAGGGTAAAAAAATCCTGCAATAACTGAACAGTACTGTCCCCATTTATTATCTGTCTTGTACCAAAACACAGCAGAGTGGTGAATGTGAACTATTGGCTAGTAAAATTGAATTGTTACCATTTGTTATCGACTAAAAATCTTCACCTCTATCCCAGTCACACCTATGGAGGATTTTGGGGGGACAGTGGGGGGTGGTTTGTTTAGCTGTTATTTAAGCTTTGAAAGATCACAGCAATCCACATGCATTAAATGTTGCACACTGAAAAGACCCTGCCTCACCCGTGATGGTGAAGTCAGAGCTAAGAAATAAATTTTTTTAAAAAATGGGGATTCACAAAAAAGATAGATATAGTTGTGCTACATTTCAAAAAGAAGTGAAAGTAATCTTAATAACATAATTACCTATTTCCATGAGAAAGTGTCCTGATTTAGTAAATAGGCTTCCTCAGCTTCTCTGTTTCCCTGAGTCTAAAAGGGAAAAAATAGTTTAGATTTTTTTCCTCTGTATAATACATTAACAGACTATGAATGCAATACCATGTAGACACAAGCTCATGCAAAACTGCTTCTCAAGTCTGACAGAATAAAAAACATCAGCTCGGGTCCTTTCCAGCTGTGCCTTTCTTCCAGCCATAAGGACCTGTGGAGAAGTGACCGTTGCCAGCACCTCTGACATGTTGTGAAGACCTTGTGTGGCAACGCATCCCAGGTTTGCCAGGAGGACCTGAAGCCACATGCTGGGAGGATAGCATGGCCAGCCTGTGAGAAATCATCTCAGTAAAGCAGCCCCTGTGCAGAAGGAGATATGAGGACTCTCAGGCATGACCATTGCCATGGAAATGGGAAAGCGGCAGGCGCAGAGGCAAACCTGGGGCTACACTAGTATTTATGCAGTTTGAATTGGGCTCCATTCCAGGCCACACTACCAAAAAAAGCCAGCTCCTAGAGGGCTTGTTGCCTGCCCAACTGTGTTCCTCTCAAATTCAATCATAGCGGAAACACTTTCAAAGACGAAATATAAAACTTAGCTTTGAACTTTCTCTTTTCTCAGTCTTTCTTAGTCACACGAGTTTTCCCAGAGCTTTTCTGTGTCAATCAAGTTGCTTTCACAAAATTCCCAGGAACACCTTCTGTGAATGCTGTACAGAAAAATCTTCTCAGTTTTGCCTTGCTAGATAGCAAACGTTCTTTCAAGACACACTTGTAATCCAGGGATGGCCAGTACATTTTCTGCTGCTTGTGACAACTAGGGCATAAGATTTCAGTGATCTTCCTAGTTGTTAGCCTGTTTCTTTCTTACTGAGACAAGGCCTATCAGCAAATTAATCAAGAGTGATCCAGACATTTTTGCAGCTTTTCTTGAGCATTAGGAGGTGGCTGGAAGTAAGCATCTGAACTTTCACATTCATGTGACTAAGATTTACTGTATAAAGCTTACTTCTAGACTAAGTATTCTGTCCACCGTCCCTCTTTTTGTAAGATGTTTCGTGCCCCTTACTGTGTTCCTTCTTGACAGTCAGAACTGCTGTCTACAACTAAAGTATGTGTAATCCACCTACAGATTATCTTCAAGCAGTTTTCTGTTAGGGTGTTTTTTTTTCCCCACAACCCAACTTATGTTAAAAGTTTCAACACAAGAAGAAATATGGATGTTTGCAGCTGGCACTTTAACCAAGTTTGTTCTTTTTCATGTATTAAAGAAATTTCATTTTGTAACTGGTAAAAATAATAATAGTCAAGAACCCTTCAGTGGCATCACACTTTACTTGTGACAGCTCATTGTTTAAGCTGGTCACACCCTGGCAGAAATTCTTCATCTCAGGCCTCCACGTAAGCATAAGACAAATGCCATCGTATACTTTTAAGTCCTTTTTCCTACGACTAGTATGTTTGTGTCACTTCCATGCCAGCAGCCTTTACACCCGTACTCTTTACTTGCAGAATGAATTTTAATTTACATAAAGATTCACACAAAGATCTGAGTTGTTCGTGTTTCTATGATACTATAAATAACGTACAACTTGTGCAAAGTGCTCATCTGATTACACCTGTATAAGTACCTTTTAGTTTTGAGTTTATTCCTTAAGAAAATAGGTCTTACGCATACTTGTGTATGCATAATAATTCAGGTAGGGAAGGACTTCTGAAGGTCATGTGCACCAATCACTCAAAAGCAAATTCAAACTATGCCAGATTGTTCAGGGCAGTGTCCACTCAAGTTTTGAGTATCTCCACGGCTGGAGACCCCACAGCCTCTCTGGGCTCCCATCCCAGTGTTTGACCACCCTCAGAATGAACATTTTTTTCCTAGTATCTAATCAAAATGTCCTGTGTTACAACTCTTACTGGTGGCCTGTTGTCCTCTCATTGCTCACTTCTGGGAAGGAGCTGGCTCCATCTTCACTGCACCCTCCCGTTAGATAATGGTAAGCAGCAGTTAGACCCCACAAGGCTCCTATAGGGTTTCTGCTGTGGAGGAGTCTGGCAGTATAAGACAGAGGGTTTTTTATTTATTTTAAAAAACTTTATGAATTATGTTAAGAGGTTGTGCCAGTATCTTTAAGACTCCTTAATTAAATTGTGCCAATGAGTGTCTTTCTTTGATTTCTTTCAGTGTATGAAGTGCAATTTGCCTTAGAGGTAAACTGACTATAAATCCCTGACTAGAATCAGTCAAGCTGCGTGGCACCTGTCTGCTTCAGGAAAATTAATCTTCCTGGGTTTTTTTTTGTTTTGGGGTTGTGGTTTTTTTCTGCATCCTAAATGGGGGCTATTAAAATAGCACATCTGTCCTGAACATTTTCAGTACTGAAAGTTCAAGACTCCAGATCTTCTACAACAGGGTCAAAAAAGTGCAAATCTATAGTCCTCCATTTTCTTGCATGGCCTGCAATTAAAGTGATTATTTCAGAGGGTGAGAAAAGACTTTTCGCTTTTTTTTTTTTCCTCCTTTAAGAAAGCACAATGCAATCTACTACTAGTGAACCTGACTGTGAGCATGACAGTTCTCCAATTTAGTAAGGAGGTTTATGTGTTCTTATTATATGTTGAGAAGAACATCTTTGCAAAATTGTTTGGCTTTCTCCGTGATTACATCTGTCCTACAATCTCAATTGCTGCAATAGGCTATGCTAGAAACATAAATTTTAAAATATACCAGAGGCAAGCAGTAAGACCATTTGCATATTCCCAGAATTGAACCAACTGGCAAGAAGAATCTGTTCAGAGACTTAAGCCACTACTGACCTGTGATATAAGCGATCAGTCCTTCTTCTTCACCCAGGTGACCAAGGACATGGAGCAGGAAGGCACCAGGTCAGCGAGTACATGAATTCACTATAGGCTTCCTCACCTTGCATTAAGAGGCTAGCCAGTCACATCAGGAACAGACTACCTCTCCCTCTTTTTCTGTTCATTTGCACATTTCTTACCTGGTAACCTATTTTTTTCCAGGCTGTTTCCCAACCAACCTCAGCAGCTAGAACAAAACTGTTCCACACTGGGTTTCTGTTCAAGGACAAACATGCTTTGCCCATTGATAGTTGAACCTCTCCTTCTATTAGGCAACTGCTCTGATATCAGGCAAAGGCTTCTGTACCTCAAGACATGAGCAACAGCACCCCCATTGCAATGGGCTATCAGGTATATCCCCATTCCCCAGCCACCACTGGTGCCCCCAACAGCGGGGATACAAATCCTGAGAAATGAGTGAGCAAGGAAGTTGGTTGGGGAGAAATGGAAGGAGGGATGGCATCGTGGCACAAAACCATCTCCCAATGGCTCTGAAAGGATTTAACTATAGTCTTGATTAAAGCTGCTCTCTGGGTTGATCTTTGTCTCAAATATAAAGCAGAATACACCTCTTGCTAGACTTATTACAGCCTACGGATCCAGAAATTTTGTCAGAGAGAAAAAAATAACAAGCTGCTTCTACAAGCAAAGGAAAATGCACACAATCTTCACACAGGTTTTCTGGCTTACAATTCACTCATGAAGAGACTTGCTTCATTGACTAAAGCCGGTTTTAATCTTAAAGCAAATTAGCAAAACATGAATATGCGCACCAGATGTCAAGTACTTCATGCTACAGACAGCAGTCTCTTGGAATAGCAGTGCATGCAAAGGTTGTAGTCAAGCCAAGGAAATCCTCTTGACTTGATTTGTTCTGTGACCTTAATTAGGTCACCAGCACCTCTAGCTTTTCTAATCTAAAAGAACTGGTGTATGACACTGGTCTCTCTCACGGCATTCTCATGTAATGTAGTTAGCAATTCCCACTGCAAAAGCAGCCCTTGCCAAAAGCTTCTACATGGGGTTTAGGGAGATGTTATTATCTTTCTGTTTATGCCTATGATATCTGTGCAACATATTATTAAATGATGTTTCTTGTAAATCATCTTGCTGAGGATTGTTACAAAAAGAGGATTTTGGGTTGATGAACAAACAAGACATGAAATAAAATACCTCTATGTCTTAGCAACCTTAAGGTGATCAATAAAACAAAATTATAGAAAATGCAGCTGGAGTGAAGTGCAAGGATCAATCAGCTATCTCTCTAACCTTATAGCTATTTTTAAGACCTTCACAGACAGAGGTTTCACTAACTCAATCAAACTATATATATGGTATATTTTAAAGTGAAATTTTTTAAATGATCAACCTAAATTCTGTGCTGTAGTTTTGGTTCACTGATTTTTGGCCAGTCTGCAGTGGATCTGAAGAAAAGATTATTCCTTTCCTTTTTTACGTAGTCTTTTTGTGTCTTCAAGGCTATGTTCATATTTTCCTGCAGTCTACTTTTTGCTAGATTAAGCAACTTAATTCATTCAGTCTTTTCACCTGGCTGTATCCTCTAGACTGCTGTCAACTCATTGCTCTGCGTTTCTCTTGAAGCACAGTGCCCAGGAGTGGGCGTAGTACAGCTGCTGGGTACAGTGGAAGGATTAGAGCAGAGGCATGTGAGACTAGTGTTGAACCCATGATGGTGGTTGTTGCTCTCATGGTAGGGTGACATTATTAAATCATGTTCCACTTGTGGGGCACTTTACGGGCTGCATGCGGGGAGGACGTATTGAAGGCTTGCCCAACGCTTTGTGATTACATCCACTGCACTGTACAGTCCCACATTTCTCCTTTGTTGAACAGCATCTTGGTTTTTGTCCAGTGCATGTTTCCAATTCATTAGTCAAGATCATTTTGAATTCTAATCCTAGCCTCCGCAAAGGCCTTTATCACAGTGGCCATCCCATCAATAACCACAGAATTTTTCATTCTGCAAGCTAACACAGACTGTGAGAGGTTGCAGTGATTTAAGTTGCCTGTTCTTATAGCTCCTTAATCCCGAAGAATGAGGTCTTTTTCTCTTCTCTCTGAATAGCAGCTAGCACAAATAGATTAATCGAAACTTTGGCTTTATTGCTTTGTCTATGGTCTTTCAAACATACCTCTCCTATATACAGCTTTTGCACCTTTTAGGTTATCTTTGTAGTCTGATTTAATTTTACATTTCCATAGAGCCTTAGCCTAAAATTGCTAAACTGTTAAGCACTGCTTCTTAACCTGGCAGGAGGGGATGTAAACTGACCATATGTGCTGCGCCCCTGTGGTGGGGAAACACCCCCCCTAACACAGTCTCTGTTGCTCCAGAAGTATTTCTTCAGAAGAAGATCTGAGTGTCAGATCCTTGCTCTGTTTGTACCCACATCGGTATAAGATAGGAGTACAGAATTTCTTTCAAGAAAATGCTCTCCTGATTTTATACCAGAGAAAATGAGATCAAGTCTTGCCCCTCAGTTTCCTTCATATATGAAAGATCTTCGCTGAAATGGAAAAGACAAACCAAACCCTGAGGAGAACCTACTGATTTCAAGGACAAAAGTGATCTAAAATCCTAGCTTTTAAAATTTTAATTACTTTCCAAAAAGACACTTCCTTCCAACTCCTGTACAAAGCAAAGCATCTCCATAAAAACAGTTCCACCATGCCTCTGTCACACATTTTGAAGGGAATTTGTTTCCAAGAAATTCTGAAGAGAGTTGCAGACACCCAAAAAAGGTATCACTGCTGGATACATTAGGACTTTTTTTCTCCTGAGCTCCCCTGCTCTACGGCCTTCAAACCTAACTGTTACTGTGAAAAATCCCCTCTCCTACTCATCTGTGCCCAAGAGCAGCAGAACCATCTTCCTCCACACCACCACCTGTGGCTTTACACAAGACAGGTTTTTTTTATAAGTGAGAATTTTGCAGAAACACGGGATATTTTCTCCCAGCTGACCCCATGCTCACCAGACTCAGTGCTTCTCAGGCATCAGTTTATGAGGAAACATAAACTTCACACTCTCACACGGCAAGGGGAAACCTTACAGAGTGAGCGTTAAAAAATAACTATCCTGCATCTAGAAAGGACCAAATAGGGGTCGGTAGGCCAAAAGGGCGGGAGAAGATTGGGTGTGTACTCACAAAACAAGCGAACACGAACACGTATGCCTTGGTCTTGCAGCCAGAGGATCCTGATGCTTTTGAGAGTGCAAATAACCTTTTTTCTTACTTTCTTTTCTTTGTACACACTACCACTAGGGGACGTTTGGTCATCACGTATCGCTCGCTACACAATTTTACTTTTCCTTACAGCGGGTCATGCTTTCTTTTCAATCTTGGCGCACATCTAGATCATGGAGTGGATGTCTGAATTTCGTAGGGCTTTTGGATGACCCAGACTCGCTGGAGCTGGGAAGGAGGGAAGTATTTATTTCCCTCATTTCTCCAAAGGAGCCCATCTATCAATACTCCTTACAAAGTGAGGCAGCTGGTTATTTCACAGCTTGCTGGAGCAACACGAGAAAAGTGAGGGCTGCCTCTCATTTTAGTGTTAAGTGCCGAACACAGACACTGCTAGTGGTTTTGTGAAGATAAAAGTAATATACAGCCACTGCAAATTTAACTGGAATGAATATCATCAGCAGTGATGCATGTTAAGGATTTTCTGAAAGAACAAGAGTATCTTTTAGACTAAATAATTAGAAATCAATTCGCAAAACTCACATTTCACTCCTTTTTTCCATACTCATTTGTCCTAGGATAACTGACTGGTTAACCCAAGTCACTACCCGCCCACCTACTGAAACACTTTTTTTCCTTCTCTCCAATGCAGACAGAGCAGCTGGTGACTCTTTGGATTCTCTTTATAGTCACAATTGCTGGAAATGCCATCGTGCTGTTCTCTACCTGGAGGAGGAAGCGGAAATCTCGAATGACCTTCTTCGTTACACAGTTGGCAATCACAGGTAATGTGTGGGAGGAGCAAAGGCATCTGAACGGCACAGAAATCAGTATTAAAATGACAAATAATAAATTGCAAGTTGAGTGGTGAAGAATTCAGTTGCCATCTAACATCCAGCTGCAGCTTGCCATAAGACAGGTGGATGGCTGCTTATCTTAGGGCTCAGTCTGCCTCTGATCTAAAAAGATGTTGCTAGATGTAGTAGTGTCTGTGTCGGATGCAGCAGCTGCAACTCATTGATTTCACTGAATCTTATCTTCCAGTTTGAATTTGCATTCATATTTCCCAGAAGTTACATCCCCAGCTGTTGTCACAGAACTGTTTAGATTAAACTAGTTTAAGATTAATCTCTTGTGTTTTTCTACTAAAACCCTTTCTAAAGTATTTCATAATGGTATAGCTCCATCCGTTACGCTCTTGTGTTGAAGAGTGAAAATAGCTTCATGTTGTCTGGTTTAGCCAAGTAAGGGAAGTATAAAAATGTAAATGTGGAGAAGAATACATTTAGTTAATTTTTTTGAACGGAGAAAAGGATGCTGATCCAAGAACTTCGTAGCTTTTAAACAAAATGGAAAATGTACAGAAACCTGGTTTGTTAAATCGTCAATATCTCAGCAACTAGGAATGGAAACAAGAGCATAAGCAGCACATTGTTTCTCTGTGGCCTTGAATGGACTGAATTTGTGGGGTTTTAAGTTTCCCAAGGGAAAATATGTGCTGTTTCTATAACAGCGTCCTGCTACTAATCCCTGCTTAGAAGACAGCTGCGTTGCATTGTTTGTCTATATAGGATATATTTATATTCTTTCTGTTGCTCTTTTTGTAAGATATGGTAGGAGTTACAGCACTTTTCCACTAAAGAGCTATTTAATATGTGATTTCCCAGCAATATTGCATCCTCCCTTGATGTCTGTTGCATCTCTGTTTAAACTGGAAAAGCAAAGGACTACGCTCTCCAATTTTCAACACGTATTCTTTGCAAGTAAATTAATTCCTGCTCATGGTCTCAACCATGTCTGCCCAGGAGCTTGTCCCATTTGAAGAACTACTCTCAGTTGAAAGAGACCAAGGTATGCAAAGGGACTGTCCCATAGCTACAGGTGATGTAAGAATTATTGCAAGGCGAGGAGGTGAAGGTTTGCAGTGACTCCTCTTCTGAAGTACTGATGGCTGGTTTTCCTGTTCACCTGTGAGTCACCTGTAACAAACAGTTTACCTTCTTATCTCGGTCGTGACTTTCACATCACTTCCTTCATGTGCCAGCAGTATTTTCCATCAGGTAAGGTGTGATGATACAGCCTCACAGCACAGTTTGGAAGCATCAATCATAGATCAAGCATTACAGTGTTCACAGGAGCTGCAAAATAGACAGTCTCTGCTCAAAGAGCTCCCAATCCCAGATGAATATATGGAAGACAGTAAAAGGTAGGAAACCAAGCAATAACATGGGAAAAGAGTGCAAATAAAGCCCCAGATGGACACCAGCCATTTTCTACCTACTGTCATCAGGGAGCAGAGTACGGAGGACAACCATCATGAGAAGGGCTTTGGAAGCGAGGAGGGTGGAAAATGCCCCCTTGTGTCTGTCTGGCACAGAGGTCACAAGGGCTGGGCTTGCTGCCAGAGCAAAGGCACACATAATACATACACAGGTAATAGAAGATGAGTCCTAATAGGAAGAGTTCAACTAAACCGCAAAGGGTCTTGTCCTAGTAAGAAAACAAATGTACTTACTGCAGCAGAGAAAGAACCAGCACAAGGTCACGAGTGTCCAGGTGAAAGGAATAAAGCAAGAAACAGAAGTGTCTGGACCAGGACAGCTCAGGAGAAGGCTGGTCCACATGAGGTGTGCTAGGAGGAGGCTACTGCTGTTGCCGCACTGGGTAAGGACCTGGGTGGGAGTTTTGCCATTTTGGACCCATAGGAAAGGCTGACTTTTTGGATTAGAATGGAGGTGGGTAGAGAGCTATTCACTAGGTGTTCAAATACCATCTACATGAAGGGAGGGGAAGGCATTTCAAGTGCAGTTTTGAGGGAGCTGTAATAATCAGTGGCAAAGACAAGGCAAATATCCCATTAGACGTGGGCAGCAGACGTGCTATACAGCTGATGTTACAATATTGACTGAGGTCCATATGTTCCACTTGCTGATTCTTTTGGCCTCCTGTTCCCTAAACTTATCCCTGTCTTTTAAAGTCAGGGCTTCAAAGTGCCTGAGTTCAACAGTCTGTTCAATTTCATATTACAGAAATTCACATAGAAAACTCACTTGACATTCACATCTGCAGTGTTAAAAGAAGTAACACCAGCTTGATCAGCAAGCCTCCTTTCAAGCAATGTCGAGTTCTTTTTTGTGATGCAGAAGTCAGAACTCTAATTTATCTTCCCGCACCAAGAGTTCCTGTCAGTATTTTGGCACAAAGAAATGACTTAATTCCTGAAATGGAGCCATTTCACTTTCTTATCTTCAAAAATATTAGTAAGAACAAAGCAAGCTGGCAACAGTCATCATCCTTTCACAACAAGTTATGAGGTAGACGCAGAACATTATGAAAACACTGGCTTGTCACATTGCTTTGACATGCCAGGCATATTTAAATCCTACCAACTAAAGCCTAATCTCCTGGCAAACAGTTTCTGCTTAGTCAATATTACTACTTCCATCTATTTTGAGATTCTTAAAATATTTATTATTTCTGATCCAGTAGCAGAGGGAAGAATAATGGATATAGCTTTATCAATGCAACCATTTCAAAGCCATTTAAAAACTTTTTGTCTATTGATCTGTGGCTTGATAGTTGAGTAGTGTCCTCGATTCTCACGTCTTCTGACTAATGTAGTACCAAAATGAAATGAAAATATAGCTTTCGTGTTAGAATAAACAAGGTATTCAAAGCAAATTGTGCATAATACATGAATAGGAAATGAGCACTGTTGTTCTCCTTGACTGGTTGCCAAGCCAGATGCAGAAAAGAAGTAACTAACTGATTGAGGCTTCTTTCAACACCACCAGAATTCAGTGGTTCAACCCACTTGGCAAATTCAGAGATAAGACTCACACTGATCCCTCACTACACCATAATTCAACGTGGTGCTCAAGGCTGCAGGGATCTGTAGAAATGTGAGTAATCCCTTCAACTTCAGTGTGCTTAAAGATGTTGCTGATGCCTGGATTCAGAATATTTCATATTAAATATATGCCTATACAACACCTGTGTCAGTACTGCATTTAAGTTTATGTCTAACTCTCAGTTCATGCATAAATCTCTTTGAAATTTTCTGGGAATTAAGCACTAGGAAATCAGCTAAGAGTTAACAGCTGAGTTGAACAATAATACTAATCACTCAGCATCAGCTAATTTAACAAAGATGAATATTACCATGTTTGCCTTGTGTTCAGTTTTCTTTCGGGCATATTACTTTTTTGTAAAAATGTTTTTCGTAAAAATGTTTTTCGTAGGAACAAGCTCATCTGTGAAGACTGAAACTAAAGCTAGGTTTCCTACAGATTTCTATCTCCAAGGCAATTTGGTTTCTCAGAAAGTGTAACCTCTGAAGATTTCCCTGTGAGAAGGGCATTTCTAAATACTTTTTCCCAGACAGTTTTCTTCTGAGTTTAGCACAGGTTATGCTCATGGCGTAGCTATCTCTCCTGGCAGGAAACCTCTCACATCTCCCCCCCTACCTAATGCCATTTCACATAATTTGCAGAGTCTTAGTGTCTTTAAGATCTTTGCCTCTGACTTAATTCACTGAGTGGTTCAAGATCAGTGGCATCTGGTCAGTGGCAAGTTCACAGGTGCTGTATTATGCTGAAAATTTTAAAGTGAAATATGGTTGTTTTCAGAAAAGATGGTTTGTCCACACATTTATATCCATTCAGATCACTTTACCAGCTCTACCAAATGAAGACTTCTAATCTTACTCTCAAAATATAAAAGCAGCAGACATATATAAAGCACAAATACTTGAGTAGCCTTGGACAAGGAATGTCATTTATTGGCTAAACAGTCCATTCAATAAAAACTTATTATTTGACCAATTCTAAAACCAATCATGGAATAATTTTAAAATATCTGCTAAAAAGTATTTTACTTCTCAGTTTTCTTCATCCAGTTTCAACTACTAGTGACAGAGGAACGTATTTAATTTCCTTTTAATGGGTGTGTAGTTTTTTCTCCAAAATTAACATCTGGAAAGTTGGAGCTGGAAACATCATGATCATTAGCTCCGTGAGTTTCTCCTTCTATTCCAACATTTAGCAGAAATTAGTACCTTAAGAACAGTGTTAGATTTTGTTCATTATTAGGGGTAGAAATACAAGTAGGCGCTTTACTGCATGCCTGATTTTAAGCTGTAGGCCAATAGACTTGATTGGAAATAGATGCTCACTTAGGTATTGCTGTGGCTGTAATGAAGAGAGAAAATAAAAAGAACATCAGCTAACTTCTATGGTAGCTTACATATAAACAAAAAAAAAAAGTGTCTCTTTATATCACTGCCACCTTCCTCAGTTGTTCCCAGAAAGCTGGACCACAGAAGGCCTTGGTCCTTAAGCAACTGCGCTCATTTTACTTAGTGTTTAGTAAAAAGCCAATACACTGGAAACTTGCTACGAGAGGGCTATGTGAGCGAATAGGTGGACTTGGACCCTGCTAAAGCAAGGAGTGTTTCTTTTCTGTGCTGCTTCTGCCCAGAGAGAGCATGATTGTGGGGCTAAAACCAACTGGGCTCATCCACCGACTTCTAGGATGGCTTTGGTTAAGATGACTGAAGGCAGAGTCTGCCAACTAATCTGCTAGTTAGATGCACTAAATAGGTGTATCTGACTACTACTACAATGGCTAAACATGAACAAACAGCTTAAAATTGTCCTTCCTTTCTTCTTTGTTTTTTCCTACACCAAAACCACTATGGCACTGGCTGCTTTAATGGACTGTGCCTGTCCTTCATTATTTCTCTTCCTTGTCTATGTGACTTGAAGGAATGAAGATGACTTGTTACTCCCTGATCTGTACAAAAGCCTAATATAATAACACTGTTACCAAAATTAACATGTAGAACAATATTAACAGATAATTGTCTCTGTTCCAGCTTTTCACCTGGAAAATGGTACTTGTAATATTTCCTCAGTTCAGAGAAATCATACATATGAATTCATAAGTTTTACAAGCACCTTAGACATCACACTGATTATGACCATTGGAAGTTAATTGCCAATAGAGCCAATTAGCAGCTAAATCAGCAAGTCACCTTAATGGAGGTGGACTGTTGGCAGCTAAAATGCCCATAGAGCTCCCAGTTATACTGGAAAACTTACACCTTGCTAGCTGGGTCTTGGCTGGAAATTGCCATCTGATTTACATGATTGCCTACCCAAGACACAGAAACCTAATGCAGACTGCTTAACTGAAATAGAGTTTATTTCAACAATTCCCAGAAATCTGTGGCTTTCTCCTCTTTCCACACCTCTACTTTCTGCTAACTGGCGGTAAAAAAATGAAGGCAGAAGAAAGGGGAGAGGCATTTGCTATTTTTTGTTTTCAAAAACATTAAGAATGATTCAATATCCTACCTGCAGAAGAGAAGACTTGGAAGAAGTTACAATTGTACCACACTGTTCATTGATAAAACTGAAAGAAGGATATCTGCATTTCTTGTGTTCATTATGTCCTAAAAGCTCTTTAAACTGCAATTAACGTATGGTAAGGAAACAGTCTCTGCTAATGGATTGTCTGTTTTCTACACTGCATGTTTCCATCACTACTGAAAAGGATACATCAAAATTGGGAAGGAAGAGCGGCATTTGTTAATATTCCCTCAGGCACAGACACTGAAATTTGCTGGAGTACCCAATGGCAGCTAGCTTCCCTCATTTTAGAAGCAGCCTGATTACCAAACACCTAGCTGGAAGTCCAAAACTCTGCAAATCATCTGAGTGTACACACGGCTTGAAAAACAGGGAGAGAAATAGGTTATATCCACCCTTCCTCTGCAGGCTAAAGCAACTGTAATGTTTAGTACAACTGTTCATTTTGCATTCACAGAATACATGAGAATCAATTTACCACAAGCAGAAATAGTATCTGGGAGTAAACACAGCAATATTAACATTACTTTTTCAGTGCATCCCATGAAACTATGAGGAGTTGTCTGGGCTGCACGTGAATAAGAAAATTCATTGTATGGCTGCATTAGCTGCCTGGAGAAGAAGCAATCATTTTCCACCCTGATTCTGCCAAGAAGATTAATTCAGTAACTGGAAAACAACAGAGGATTTACTTTAAGTTAGGTGCCCATTAGTGTACCCCCCAAACCTGAGGCATAATGGAGAATAAGATGAATGTGCAATATCCCATGGTAGCACGTGGCAAACCAGATTTGATATCCATTGCCATTTCTGGTGATTTAATACCACCTAGCAGAAACTCAAATTCTCCTTTGAACTTTAACTCAGATTTGAAGATGAGCCATAGTACCCTAGATCGTAATAAGTAACTTGGACACTGACACTATACAATTCCAGTTTGATAATGTTATGGGTTTGTGTGGTGCGGTTTTCTTTCGTGGCAGGGGAGGGGGGCTGCAGAGGTGGCCCCTTTAAGAAGCTGCTAGAAGGTCCCCTGGCGCCAAAAT
>VYZV01014258.1:20341-47559 GCA_013401275.1 Pandion haliaetus | reverse complement strand
CCCTCCCTGTCCTTGTCTCGCCCCACGAGCCTTCCTTTGTATTTTCTCCTCATCCCAACGTGGCCAGGCGCGGGGGTGGGGGGTGAGTGAGCGGCTTCATGGTGCTTTGTTACTGGCTGGGCTGAAACCACGACAGATAATATGAATCATGTTTTACTATACTTTTGGATTTCTTATGTGAACAGCCAGGAATATTTCTGTATGTCTATATATAATCATTCTTGCCTGCATATATGATTAGTCAACACAAGACTCAATCGTTCCTGAGGAAAATAGAAAATACTCAATACACGCATGTGTCTTAAAATGTATTTTCTCCAAACCCAAGCCTGAAGTAGATGTGGTAAAAAGTAGAATATCCTCAGAAGTTAGGCAAGGAAACCAACAGTGAGCATTAGCATCAAAACCGAGTGACAGAAAGAAGCTTTATGCAAAGGAAGAGACATAGTCTCTTGAGGCAGTACCAGGACCTCTATTTCACAGTGTTTGGTCATACAGCCAAAGGAAAATGGTCATGGAAAACAAAGTAGATTTCATGTTTTAGAGGTGAAATCATGAGGCTAGAGGTCTGACATAGAGAACTTGGTATCCTGAAAACACATTGCTCCAATCCAGTCTAGTAGTGTAGGAAGAACAGTGAAATTGGGACTAGCACACAAACATTTGGTCTAGTTATACAACTTCCTTGTGAGGCTTAATGTAAAAGAAACTGCTTTTGGTGCAAAATGAATTCTCCTTGAAAAGGTAAAATTATGCTCCCACAAGACTGGGGTTCTAAGAGAAAAAGGTGGCCTTGAAGTACTGTGGTCTAAGGCAGTTAGACTGCCTTTGTCTTCTCTGTATGTGGGCAAGGGAAAGACAAAGAAACAGCGATAGAGCTGATCTCAATGCAGTAGCCAGAGAGTTTTAGTCCAGAATATGGTACCCCAAAAAGCAGGCTGGCTAGTGCCCTACCAGGGAGCTCTTGTAGAGGTGGGACACTCTAAGTGTGTAGAAATGAGCTGTAGGTTTGCTGACTACTTCTGCTTTAGTTTCCAATTTCAAACCGAAATCAAAATGTCTTTAACCAGCCTGGACCCAAGCTTGTGTACTCTATATTTTGCCTAATACTCACATATTTTCAGATACCTTCTTAAGGGCTCACTGGAAAGTCTAGGGCTGGACATGATATTTGTGTTTGCTTTGACTCTATCCATTGTAGCTCACTGTAATAGGAAACAGTAGCACAAAAGCAAAAAAAGCTGAAGTGCTGTATCTATAACAGTAGAATGCAATGTCTCTCCCATGAGTGGAAATATAAAGATAATGAGCTCTCCAAATTTGCTACTGGAAGCAAGAATGGTCATCCAGTTAAAAACCCTGTAATGACTGCTATTTATATAGTCTAGTTTAATCTTATAAATGCAGGAACAAGATGTCCATGATTCAAGGTTTGTAATTAATGCAATCACAACCCACTAGGCAGACATCCTTAAACCAGCATTTTTTAGCCTGTTGTCTCTGAGCAGTGATCTTCAGATCCCTTACAGGTAGCAAGAAACACTGTGCAGCATAGCTCCAAGTATAGAGCTGAGGTACCCGCAGGCAAGGAGAACTCATGAAAAAAGCCTCTTCTTTCCTCAATCTACAGCATCTAAATACCGTACTAAATTGTTCTGGAAGGGGACAGTTTGTGTATTCATCATCCATAGGTGCTCAGAGTATGATTTTCAAAGTGCCTAGTGATATAAACTGTATCCCTTCTGCAACTGCAACTGCAACTGCAACACAGCAGACACACACTCTCCCAGTTTGCCAGTAGCTCCAGTACCAGTTTCAGTGTAGGATATAGTGATGTGGGTATTTTTCATGTTGCACAGCATCACCTGGGACCCTGTGAATTTAACAACAAAGAGAAGATGCCCTGATTTCATCTGCATTTCAGCCACTATAAGACTCTCAAGTCAGAGGAATCTTTTTAAACTTTTTTTTTGTGGACCCATAACATATTTTCAGTAGAGGGGTGGATTCCTGTACAAAGAATTTGAGTCTTTCCATATATAACCTTTAGGAACTTAATAAGCTTTAGTCTACAAATACCCCTGCTTCTAGAGCAGAGAAAAAGTAGCTACAGTACGCCTATAAATATTCAACACAGTACGCAATGATTATTCCTTTGCAGTGTATATGTAGGTTTAAAATTACAAGCAGGCACCAGACCTCTGTTCCTATATCATCCAGCAGTGCCTTTGAACATCATCCCTAAGTCTTGGGCCCCTGGACTCTCCCACAATGGAAATAACAATATTAGTGGAACATCCTGTGACAATCCTATCTCCCAAAATTCACCCCAGATCATACATTTTTAAACTAAGATGGAATCAGTCGCTCTGTTTGCTTTGCCTGGGTAATAAGTCATTTCTGAAAGGATTAAAAAATGATGAACGGACCTTAGATGCCCTATCTTTATACAAAGGCACCGTCTTCTCATTTCAGCGGACACATACACACAGCCTAAACATGATTCCAGTTACCCACCCACAGATTTCCACATAGGAGATCCACATTTACCATTTCTACTATTTTAAGAGGAGCTGTCGGTATTTCAGATCATTGCATACAAATGCTTTTCCTGACCAGACGTCTGTGTGACTAAAATGAAAGCATTTCCTTTCAGCCAGTTTTTGCTAGTAGCTTCCCCCCACCTTCACCTTCAGTGTAATTTCTCTAACCCTGTGCCGAGACCTGTACTGTGCAGCTAAATCACTGCGCCATCACAGCTCTGCTGATACCAGTAGGGCTGTGTGGAGATTATAAAGGTTTACCTGGCTGACTACAGCACTTTTGGGGGCTGTAAGACAAAAATGCAACGTGGTCTGGGCGCATATGCTAGAGTGACCATGCAGTATTTGAAAGAACCAGCAAAAAGAACAATGAAATTCTAATCTTAGTAATTTTCTAGTTAGCCTAGTGAAGTATTAATTAGGCAAATATCTCAGACACCTTCTTTCTGTTATAGCTAGGTGGTTGAGTACTTTGGTGACAATCTACATTTGCAGGTCTTTGAGCCAAAGGGATTTTACTGTGTGACCTTCTTCACCTGAGGAAGTTACTGTTATTTGGAGCATTACACCTTTTGCTTTATACCACATCATCATTAGCAGGGAGGGTGGAGGGAAAATGCTCTGTTAGCTTCTTGCCATGTGTACAGAAGTAGGTCTAAAGAAAGCATACAGCTTGATATCGGTCCTGCGAAGCAGAATGGGACATAACTGTCATAGAGATAATTGGATTAAGTTTCATGACTGCAGTCTTGCACACTGGTATTCATTTTAGGGATTATTCATGCCATCTATTTTAGGCGCCTCACTGTAGGTATGCGAGATATGAAGTCACTCTCCCTGTGCTCCATTTATAGCCAATAGAGGAAAACACTCTGAGCCACTTTTAAGTTCTACTGACTTGTACGGAAGGATTCAACTCCTAATTTAGACCCCTAAAGTTAACTATAGAAATCCCTCCGGTGTTCATACGTCACCAAATATGTCAGGATTACTATTCGTCTTTGACAGCTAAGAACCTAATCTGCCACTGTTTCAGTCAGACCTCAGAGGGCTCTGACTCAAAACCCATCCACAAATACAAAGTTTTACAGAGAAGCTATTTCTCAGTACTTTTTTGTTTACTTATGTTTAAGCACAACAAGGCATATCAACATGTATCTGATGGAAAAAACATGATTATTACTTTTCTGCTCAGCTTTGTTTCTAAATCTCAGCTCTGTTTCTAAATGGCTATCTGGAATTTGTCCAAACTTTTCTGGGCTCTGCCCAAAGGACAATTTATTCAGGTGAGGTCTGGAAAAAAAGTGTAACTTAAGTGACAAATGTTATTCCAAATCTGTGCAGTAACACTACAGCTGCATGATTAACCTTAAAGGAGAACCTTTGCAGTGCAGATAACTGCTGTGCCCTGCTGTGTTAGCAGAAAGAACAACCTGAAATTACTGAAGAATGCAATGTGGATATGGATGCATTTTAGCAGCTCATTCTGTTTCTGCATGCGTTTAATACGAACACACACACACACACAGAAAAAAAAGCTTCGTCAGTGTTAAACTGAGGTGGCTAAACTCCATAGCCCAAACTTTGAAATCCAAATGAAATTTGCAGGTAAGTCATATATTTTTCCAGTCCTATTAAGTTAGGCAGAAAGTAGCAAGGAAGAGAGAAGGGTGAAGACCTGCTTAACAAGAACAGGAATAGTCAAAATAGGATGGAAATTACATCTGGACAAACCCCCAAATATTTCACTTCCAAGTCAGACTTTTTGCTACTTCTTAAGGAAAAGGGATAACAGCACTGAAAAGTAGAAGCTGTTGGTTGATCGCACCGATTCCTTAGACTGAGACGTTACTGATAATGAACAGAAGCAATTTATCTTGCAAGATGTTTGTACTTTCATTGTAAAATAGCAAAAGAGAACAATAGACAAAATATTATCCAAGCATGACAGGAGCCTGCAGACTAGAAGTGGGGAATAGGGGGTTTTCAGCACAAGGAAACAGTTTGCTTTGAAGCTGTAGGAACCTGAAGAAACATGACAAAAAGAGAAGTTTAACTATTTCCTAAAAAAAAGAGAATCAGTATTTTGTGAGTGTGTGTGTAAATATTTTTATGAAGTCATTTATGAACTGAAGAAATAATGTTAACAGCAAAAATCAGATGCCATCCACTGGATGTGCAAGGACAGCTTTTTATCTGCTGGGTTTTTAGTATAACCATAACTGTGGAGATGAGCAGCACACCTCTACATTTTAAGATGGTGTTGTTCTACGGATGGATATTTTCTAGTCTTGAATGGAACTGATTTCTGTCCATTTTCATTTCCAGCTCACATAGGCAGGGAGAAAACCAGGAACTGATGTCACGTGTGAGAGGGATGGAGAGCCTTCTTAGAAAATGCCTCTCCCACAGTACAGAGATAGGGATTGTATAAACACTGGTTTTCTAATGTGTTATGGGATTGCTGGAGTTGCTTGTATGTTACTACTAAGTCCAGAGAAACAATTTAAGGTGTATTAAATATGGTGATTTCATACTGCTTGATAGGAAATTGTCTCCCCAGTGGTATCTGATAAGTCAACTGAAATACAAGAAATGTCACTTGTTGCTCAGTCGTCTTTAACAAAACACACAAAATATTTAAAAACCAAGGGGACGTTCTCTCTTATTTGCAGTCTTTACTCAAGAACTGCAAGGCCATGGACCTTTGCTCATGGAAGTTGATAACAAATCCCCTCTAAAAGGGCTGAAAAATGAAAGTGGCTTTTTCTGTCAGCCGCAGCATGGAATCCAGTGTCACCACTTCTGAGGCCAGCTTTGTACACAACCCTGGAAAAGTGAGGGTCTTTCAGTGCTTTGTTCATCTCTCTAAAAAGAGGCTGCAATGTCACCCCTCCCATCTTTCATTTACAGAATCAATTTAAATTTGCGTTCCTGGATTTCCAGGACAGATGCACATGCAGGCATACAGGAAGCCTGACACATTTTAAATATTGAACTTGTTAGATGGCACAGCCCATTTGGAGTAAGCCTCACAGTACTGGCTGCATGCGACCCATGAAAACTGTACTACAGCACTGATCCAGTCATGCAATGTATGCTTTTCCAATCTCTGATCATTTTTTACAGTGCTTTGATACCCAAACTCCCTATGAAATACCAAGTTTCTTTGTGTCAAAGAGTTATTAGTGGCAAATCTCATTGCTGTAAGTCAGAAACTCTCATGAAATTTTAATGCACAAAAGATAACACAGCAATAAAACTACTCACCTGAAATCTTTGCTTTGCAAAGGTATCTAATCTGATATTAATAAGTGTCAACCACATCACTTGCACATCAAGGTAGTTTCTCTGAAGGGTCTTCTCATAACGTTACGCTGCAAAATCTTACCTCTCTCAAATAATGAAGCTTCTTAAAAAAACAAATCAGTAGTGAGTCCTGTACCTTTGCAACCTGGCTGTAAGTGAGGGCTGTCTCTAAGTCTCCCTGCATGGGTATGCTAGGACTTGCAGCTTGGTGAGTTAACTGGAACACCACAAACATGGTTTTCATCAAGTTATCTCCCAAATGCCCAGTTTGCCATCCATGCAGTAAATAAACTAACTGGGTTTGGTGAAAATATGGCACCTTTTGCACCCCTCAGGTGTTTCTCAAAAGCACTTACTATATCTTCTACAGCAAAAACTTGTTCAGACAGAAGTTTTGAGTTGTGTGGGCATGTAGCACCTCAGATAACAGGCATCTGGTTGCAGAGAGGGTGAGACAGAGGATTCAATGTTGGCCTTGGAGCCTTCTGAGGCCTTGGAGCAAATGGGTGGTTGATGGAAATCAGCATGAAAGTGTTTTGCACTGTCTGGAGTGGGGGAATGTGAGTGTATGCTACCTCATGTATGGATTTTCTGTCAGCAATGGCATTAAAAACACGTATTGCACTCAGAAGCTAGCTTACTGTAAGTGCATACCATCTCCAAAGGCATGTAGCATGGAGCAGCTAGTGTGCTTAAAACTAGACTTCAGCTCATTGCCTACTACCTTCCTCTGGGTATGATGGAAACATAAACTCCACCATTGAAAATAACTTTTAAGTGCTTTTTCTGGGAGGAATGCTCACTCTCCTATCTAGACCAAAGCTATCAAATTATCAAATATCAACATGTACACCTGGGAGTGGAGGATGGGGAAGGGAGCAGTGGAGAGGAGGAAAAGAAGGCAATACAATTTACTCATTATGAAAGGACAAGTATATTTCCCTTTAGGGGGAAATCATATGCCAATAGAGAAATTGTTATTTGGGATAAAGATTGTGAGGCCAAGTGAAAGAATAAACAATACGTTGACGATTTGATACTAGCTAGATTGGTGCCCATTGTCTGTGTGAAGGTTTTAGATACTGCAACATATTCTGCATCCTTTACAGAAAGACTTCTTAGGCTACAAAAACTGGACCCTGTAGACAGTATAAAGTTAATGCTTAGTTTACAGCAGAAATAGGCAAGATAGACAAAAGATGAAGAGAATTACAGCAAACTTTACAGCAAACAAAATCTATGATGAGGAGAATAATACACTGAACCCAGGGCAGCTGCCATGATAGAAAGAGTCCCTAGCACGCCATGAGGATTGGCAATACTCATTCAGCTGCTAAACACTACAGCAGGTATCGTTGCTCTCCTGTACCCAGGGAAGGCCGTAGGCCACCTGCACAGGGTCTGATTTTGAAAGAAAGCACATCTTAGATGAACTCCAAATGTTTAGGTAAAGGAGTAATCTCACATATCTGAACATTACGTTCATGGATGTTGCTGAGCGAGGGATGACCTCAGGAGAGGAGAAGACGGCTGTTTAATGCATTCAGAAATGAGAGCAATATGCTACTTCCTCAGTAAACAACAAGGATGTCTTTAAAATAGCTCCATTATTATATTATCGAGTGAAGGGCTCACAGCACGTGGGCACAGAAAGCCCTCTTTCCCTCTGTGTCCTTCACAGCTCTCCCAGAGCTCCAGTACCTTGGTCCACACTCACATTAGCAGGTTAGCCCGAGCACTGCCACAGGACCGGGCAACTCCAGAGCCTACATGGTTTGGGAGGAGGACAGTTACTGGTACTGGGGAGATGCTTCAGCATCTCAAAGGCTCCTTCTGTAGGACATGAGAGACGACTTCAGGAAGAATATATGTGCCACCTGGCAGTCATCGAGCTTCCCAGCAAACCATGCTCAGACACCCGTCTTCCTGAACTGGAGGGAGAGTTAGAGTCAAATCAAACCGGCAACTGACAGGAGAGCACAAGCTGTCAGCTGGAAAGCCATGGCACTAACTCCAGCAGAGCGCATCTCAATATACATTACAATGCATTAGAAGTATTAAAGCACTTCAGCTTGTGTAGTTTAGAAGTTATGAGCACAAAGGGCATTTGCCTTTTAATAATGTTTTTATGAGCTGCCTGAGTGGTTTGCAAGCAGTTCAATATCCACTACTGCATACCATTACTGCTGTATTTTCTAGAAGACTGCTTGGGAAACACAGGAAAGAAAATGACTGTGATCAAAGTGAAATTACAATACACAATTGCATTTCTATGAATGCTCTAGCCAGCTAATACAAATAGACTGGAAAAAATTGATTTGACAAGATCCCTCAGAAAAAACAAAGCAGTGCTTCCAAAACCATATCCCTTACAGGTATGCTTTTAAATAACTCTGTGCTTCACTTACATGGTTTATAATGTCAATGTAAATTTGAAAGGACCTGGAAAAGGAAATGTGATTGATTTCTTTTATTGGATGCCTTTGTGTGCAGATAATGCCACAAACAAAATATTTTGCTCTTACTCAGGACTAATTTTATCATCCTGAAATGTCACAAACAAATGGACTACCTGCTCTTGCAAGATAGCATTATGCATTTTCAATTGCATTTCCTAATCCTTAAACACCCGCTCATTAGTATATCAAATAAATTTTCAAATATGTGCTTTGACAGGTTAGCATTGTTTTCAGCAAACAGTGTTTCCACAATGCATTTTTTATGCTTTGCAGAAAATGTTCTTGAAAAGACAGTGATCTTATAAATTCATCAGATTGTGGGGTTTATACAGTCTGTGGCTTATGTTATCTATTTCTTCTAGGAGGTTGCTAAAAATATTCACATCCCTTATTGGTTGACCATTCATTGCTCCAAAAGTAGAGAAAGACACTTTGATCTGCATGAAGCTTTTCCCACGGAGTTACATTTTTGTTGTGAATTGTAAATAAATACAAAAGTTTATATTCGTTCACTATTTTGGAAGACATTCCAGTTTCAGAAGAACTTTGCTAGGATGCTGACTGAGAGGATGTGGAAAAGGGACAAGTAAATCGATTTTAGCTTTTAAATGAGAGTTGTTGTTTACATTCTTTACACTCATCAATCTCACTGAATTACCTGCAGGGAAAATACAAATTTCTGGTTATTCATCTCAAAGATACCCAAACCTTTTTGGTCAGGAAAAGAAGCCAGACATTTTGAAAAAACTAATTTCTTTTATGATTTTAGCATGCCATCATTTCAGTTTGGGGCTGCAATTACAATCTCGACGCAGCTGCTGGCTGACTTAGCCCTTGAACCAAAAACCACATCTCATCCAAAGACTCTTGGTGGGAAACTTTGATTCCATTTTAGCAAAGCTCCATGCAGGTCTCAGGGTCTCTGTGTGCCCTCATATCAGGCTGAAATCTTTGGGCACACAGAGAAGGAGTGTGCACACCCCGAGCTGTCAGAGAGGTCTGACTTGCCCACACCAACAAACCTCTGATGCACCAGGTCCACGCTGTGCCACAGCCCATAGACACAATGTCATGGGTGGCATAGGCACACCCTTTATTTATGTTAGTAATGTCCTTTGGGAAAACAGCACCAACATCTCTAAGTCTGGCTGGTACAACTTTGGTCCTGTTTAACATATCTTTTCATAAATGACTTTCTTCAAAGCAACCCATTTTGGGGGCAAGGCAGTGTGCAAGAAGAACAGTTGTGTTTATATTCCCATCACACTTGGCACACACACAGTGTGGCACAGGGAAATGTGAAGGGCAAGAGGTGAACTCGGGGTTTTCTTTGGAGCCCCAGAGCAAAAGCAGACATTAGGATGGCTGATACTTTGATAATTCTTCCTTGTGTCCGGTGGTAGCCCTGAATATGCTTTGTTGATACACTTGGCAGCCAATGGACAGAACTATGTATTTTTTACACTGGCAGCAGTCGGGTGCTGCTGTGTCAATTTATGTCAGTTTATAGGAAGACTTAATTCTTGTTTTGACAGCTACAGAATTGTTCTGTGGCCCTGAAGGACTGCTTATGGTTTTCCTACCTTCAGCCTGTTTCAAACATTCAAATCCTAATGACAGTTGTGCTATGTTTGGTTTTGTTTTTAATAAAATGTGCTTGGTAGCCAGGCTGTATAATCCTTTGGGTCCAATATTTCAGCATTAAGGGGGGAAGTGGATTTCTTTCTGAATTGCTTGGAAAACATGTTGCCTCTAAATTATATGGATTCCTGTTTGATTCCCTGCTGAAAGTACAGGCGGGATTGTCATCTGACAGAGGGGACATTTATTTTACAGTTACTCTATGTGAAAGTTTGACTTCTGTTGATAACTGAAGGTAGGTGTGTGGAGTTTTCTACCTGGCTTCCTTGTATGCTGGCAGTAAATGTTGAGAGACAGGATTGCATGAGCATGGTGCTGCCAGCAGTATGGCCATAATGACTACGCTTTACTCAGAATCATCCTTTAGGATCTCATTATCTTCTGTTAAAAGACATGACTTTAAACTTTTGACATTAGATGTACAAATACATCATTAACACCTTTTAGTCCATTATCTGTACTGCAGCATTTCTAATTGCAATCGAATGGAAGTTATGCTGGCAAGAGCCTTTGCATGCACTAAAAGTCTCTGGAACAAAAAGCTACATTAAGAAGGTAGGGATCTTTTCTATTCCCTTCTTGCATATTAAAGCAGTGATATTTATTTATTGTTCCAAGTAAGAGTGTCTTTGTGCCACCAACAATATAACACTTTTTCCTATCTTTCCAAAGGGCTGTAGGACAAAACACCCAGCATTTTCATGCTGTACTTCCTCACCCACCAATCTGTATGACTCACATTCATGTGTTTTACAGGTTTTCTGTGGAGACTCACTTCCTTTAACTCCATTGCCTAGCTGGTTACCAAATGCTTACAAAGGTTTAACAGGATTTATGGAATTCAGGTCAAAGGTATCACATATGGTGCCACAGAGACTTAATTGTTCTAATAAGACCAAATGCTTAGAAGTCCATTTTGGCCAAGTTCAGCCCAATTATAGGACTGAGATCCAGACCATATGTAATGAAATCTTCAGCCTTTTCTGGCATTGCAGTATATGTAATGGAAAGCAGCTCAGTATCCATTTGCATGTGCTGCCTTTTCCACATGATGATTTTACAAGGCAATGCTCCAACGAATCTGACCAGTATGCTTTTGTTCATGCTATCAGCAAACACCAGGGGAGACAAAGCAGGTACAAAAATGGGAATGAACATTGTTCTACTGTTCTGTAATTGCAAACTAAGGTTGGATGAAAATTGAGCTGCAGCATGCAACATCACTGCTTGAGCATCATAGGAATCTCATTTACAGTTTGCCGCAAGGGAGGAAAGAAGGCTTTATTCTTACTGTTCCTACTTAGACTAAAGTATCTGTCTGCATGAACAGTATCTGAGCCTACTAAGACAGGATTGTAAGAAGTGCAGGTATTGGGGTGACTATAATGACCAGAATGCCTGAACTACACCAACAGAAAACACTCCCAGGATAGTCCACATTTTTTAGATGACAGTAATCATGCAGCTGCTGTTGTGACCAAGATATGAACATGCAATCCTCAAAATACTTGAGGTACAGAGTTGCCAAAAAGGATCAGTAAGGGGATTCGGTAGAAATAATGAAAGAACCTATGTACAAAATGTTGGGGCAGGACAAAATTAAAATGGACTTGCTTTTGGTACATGGTATCTTAGAAGGTATATTTCTCCTGGAAAATGCTAGAAGTACAGGCACCACTTGAAATAAATGAAGAGGCAATGTATTACAAATGGTGTGATTTCTATGTCCTCTGACGAGGCATGTCCTTGTTTTCCAGTGCGTAGGTGAGACAAGCTGATCCATACAAGCTTAGCATCTGCATTTACACTAACTGAGGCCAGTCTCCCTTATGCAGGTTTTTTCCCCCCACTGCTTTTATTCTTGCTACCTGTTCTGCTTTGCCTGAAGGAGAGTTAAATTAATGAGTTGCATTTGAAATATACTTTCCCAACAGTTAACTAATAGTGATGGAACACTTGTTCTTGCTGAACTTTGACTTACATAGTCAGGCATGCATAAGTCATATGTCCCTATACCTAGAGAAGCTCGATTCCTATTTCAAAACCTACAGCCACAGGACTCAATAAAACAGGAATCTTGACTATGGTTTTTGCTGTTTTGCGGTTACCTGTTGTGTGAACAGCTGCTGAAACTCTTTGTCCACTCTTCAAACCCCAGTGTGAAACTAAATTCAGCTGATTCTATATGGTTTGTTCAGAAAAAAATTTCTCTTTACACAGAACGTCCTACTGAGCAATGACATACAACAAAATAACATCTGATCTAGTAGACCATGGTCTCATCTACATGTAAGTAACACAAGATGGGAAGTGGGAACTTTGTCCTAATGTTCAGAATTATCATCGACTTCATCTGCCTCTGCACATCCCCCCCCTAAGGGGAACCACCAATCACAAACCACGGTATGGGTAGAGGTCTGAAGAAGGTGGCATTTGAACAGAAATCATTTACCTTTACTTTCCTGACTGGTTCATGATACATCCTGATTTTACAAGGAAAAAAATAGCCAATCAGTACTTCACCTTTGCGGGAGTAACCAGTTTTTCCAAATGACTGAAACCACCGCTGGTGTGGATGACCTCGTATTATAAGTCAAGTCCTCCTCCTTGCTCACCCTCCACTGCATTTGATGTGCTGCTGCTGTTCCAGTTGTCCTGCCCTGTTTTGGCAGGTGCCGTGCTCCCTCCTGCAGCACTGCCGGTTCAGTCTAGCCCCCTGTGCCCCTCCAGCTCTATCCCCACAGCAAGGGTGGGGTGGGAAGGAATGGTAGGAAGAGATTTATTAATAAACGCAAATTAAACAAAACTGTAATGTCCTTCACAGTGGCAGGGCATGATTAATTTTAATTCCTAGGGACCTGCTCTCCAGCTCTCTTGTAGGCACTATTTCTTAAGAGGTTAATGTTGTGCAGTACATGCTTTTCTCAGCTGTTCATCTTTTAGCCTGGATGAGCTCTGGAGTGAGGCTGGAGCCTCACTGCATCCACGCTTTACAACATCAAACCTAACAGGGCCTGCCTCATCTCAGGAGGAGGGGGACCTCAGAGCAGAAATGTAAGAAATGCAATAAATAACTAAAATGCTCACCCAGTGCAACAAAATTCCCTGTCACTTCCCATGAGCCAGAAAGAGGAAAAAACCATTACTTCTGCCACTGAAAAAAAAATCTGTGTAGCTTTAACAGGGGAACTGAACAGGTTTCCACTTGAAAATTTTCAAGTGGGTTTTGTTTCGTCCATTACATTTTGTGTTGTGCTCCAGGCTGCCAGGCCTGAAGGAAAAAACACACAAGAGTGGTGTAGTACACATCATTGGTACATATGGCAAACCTGCTGCCTCACGCGTGCTCTGGTGCAAGCACCGCAGCAGAACTAAGTGCTTGTGGGTGTGCTTGCTGATTCCCCACAAAAGCTTAGTGCACCCTAAATTTTGGCTCGTGCTTCTCCCCCCTTTGCCAGGAAGTCTCTGACAGAGAGCTGGGATCCTTGCAACACCTAAGCACAACCACATCTGCTCCACATCAACACTGCTAAAAGAGTTAAATTCAGGGTGGGTGGGTTCACCCCTGGGGGTGCCAGCCATCCGCCCCACATTGGCCCCATCTCCAACATCGCGCCCAGATGCTCTGCAATGCTGTGGTTGTAAACAACCACAAACTCAGAAAAATGCACCTAGAGGGATCATGAAGAGGATGAATAGGCAATCAAAGGGTGAAAGTGTGAGGGCGGCTCTCACTCCTGGGCCCTTAGCACCTACCCATGCTTCACGTGCAGCCCCTCGCTGCACCGTGGCTGCATGGGGAGGCACTGCACCAGGCTCCTGGGGGCTCAGTATTTTAAGAACTCAAATGTAATCACTTTAAAAGGCATCTTCTAGGTATCTTGCAAGTATCTTCTCCTACAGGTGCCCAGAGCAGGTTCATAACCTATTTCACCATCAGCTGCTGAATGAGAGCAGAGGGCTGGGTACATTTTACATGGTCACAAAATTATTTCTAGTGCAGCAAACACTTGCAAAGCTATGTGTGGTGTTTTCAGTGGAAAGCACAGGCTAAGGGAAGAGTGGGAGTAAGGACATAATGAAATGAGCTGCAGGGGTGTCTGCAGGAGGTAGGGCAGACCTACCTGCTCTCTCCTGCTCTCTCTCCCCTGTGCCTGTCCTCGAGAGCCAACCTGCCACTTTAGGAGCCCTAAGTACACCTAAGTTTAAATTGCTTGCACCCTCAGGTCTGTAACAAAACCAGCTAGGGGTTTTACTGACTTGCAAGACAAGTTCACAGCACTGACTCTTATTAGCTGACAGTACATCAACTGTGGTACAGAGCAGCAACAGGCAGATCAGTGGTGGTTGCCTCATCACTTCAAAAATCATGGACAGGACCTTATTGCTGTAATAGGGCAGTGCTGCCTTTTTTGTTTTTAAGGGTCTATCACTGCAGGCAGGTGTGAGTAAACAGCTGCTTCTGATGATGCTTCCAGAGGATGTGCTCTTCGGGGAGTGGTAGGTGATGAGAATGCACATGGTGAGGTCCAAAAAAAAATGAGCCACGTGAAATGCTCAGCCCTGATGAGGAACTCGCACCCCCTGTCTTGCCTTACAAAATCATGTTGCTGCTGCAGTGCCTTGTGCAGCTTGGTGCCGTCAACAAAGTAGAACAAAACATCCCTCCTTAAAATGGAATCACTCTGTAAGCAATGTGAAAAGAAGGATGAAATTTCAGAAAGAGGCACAGCTTCACCAAAAAGTCATGGATGACCACATCCAACTTAATAGGACTGCTCATCATGAGGGGAAAAAAAGATCAAACTGCAGCTGAGATGACATGTGGAGCTTTTTAACCCACCGCTGCTTACCAGCAATCTGCTCTCCACTTCTGACAGAAAAGACTTTCAGCATCTTTAGGGTAAGTGTCTGAAGGGAAGAGTGGTATCAGTACTAATAATCAAATGATAGAGATATTTTCTTGCAGACATGCTAGCATGGATTTTTGTCTTAACCTCCTTAGTCGTAACGAAAGAAATGTCCTGAAGTCTGCATAAGGCAATGCCATCAAGTCAATTAATTTCTATGAACAGATCAACTGGGACAGTTGTAACCTGTCTCTATTCCCATGCCAGATCACTAATTACCTCCATTTGTTTTCTACAGTGGATTTCTATCTCTGTAGAGGATTTTTTGCCATGAAAATTTGTCTCACTCACAGCAACAGCAAGCCTGCATTCAGATTTTTCCCTCCAAGGGCAGTGTTTTCTTTTTCCCATTTTTGTGCTCGTCGGTCATACCAGGCAGCACCCACCACCCAAGCTGCTGCAATCACCTCCTGAACCAAGTGGGTTTTGTGCTCAAATGCCTAAAGGCAATGCCTGCACTCATTCATGTCCTTAAAAAATCCAAAGGGATTTTACTGAGCCTGACGGAATCTCGGGTAATATTGGTCTTTAGGGCCCAGGGTTTTCACAGGTTGTTTCAGTACCTGCTGTATTTCCCAGCCATAGATCCTGTAGCACTATATTCAGCATGTTTCAGTCTCCTCTAGGAACAGGCTGATTCTCTTTCTCAGTCATTTTCTTGGTCTTTTTAATAAATGCCATTTTAAAATGCTGCATTTTGAAACACTGACAGGTTTGTAAAGGCAGATACTGGTTCTGCCTTTGAGGACTGGCTGAGGCCATGGTGGTGACAAGGGGAGGCAGCTGAGGGGTTACAGGCCTGCCCAGTTCATGCAGTTTGAGGTTGTGCACATCCCAACAGGCTGTTTTTCCCTCCCTCTGCACCACAGGCAAAGCCATCTTTCCTCCCTACCTCCCTCAACTTTTCCTTGTTATTGAAGTCTCATGGAATTTTTCTTTTAAATTAGCTTACAGAAACTCCACCTCCCCTCAAGAGCAAACTGCTGCCATCCCCATCACACTAGTGCCATGTCTTCTCTTCAACAAGGAATCATTTTGTCTGCATAATTTTATGAATATACATTTGGCTTATGTTAAAAGTCACAAAATATCACTTGCTGGTATTTTTATTTTCTGTCAAAAGAGAATACATGTCATTAATTGATTCTCTGCCTATTTTTCTGAGGAATTAAATGAGCATATAACCACACAGTTGCCTAGCAATGCAGACACAGAACCACAGTACACACACCACTTCTTGGGTAAAAAAAAAAAAAGAAGAGTATTAAGAAAGCAGTGGCAATGACAAGCTCACACACAGTTATGAGTGAAGGTTGATTAGCACTGTTCTTAGGAACGAGCTTGGTGCCATTTGGCCCAGGAACATTTGTCAGTGAAAGAACACAAGTATCTTATATAAAAGCCACCAGCTTAGTATGGAGCAGTGAGGATACCAGCCAAGGAGGACGCCAAGGTTTAGAGCAATGTATCGGCTGTGTTGGTTTCCTATACCTGACATTTACCACTTAGGACGCCAAAGATGTAATCCAGTGACATGCATCGAGGTGTAGGTTTGCCAAAACCAACCAGGGAATGTGTGATCTGCTGAGATCACACCGCTGAAATCAGCTGACTTCTAAACATTAACCTCTTTTACAACAATTCAAATTACATGATGAATGAGGATTTCAAGACACTGTGATCATGGCTGCAATTGCATCTGAGATGATATGTGGGTGAGGAGGATTCATCTACCAGTGACTAAAGCTCTGCTGGTAATTCACGATCTGTGTATCAGATTTGTAGCACTGGCATATTGGGGCTTGTAGGCTAAAGCAATGTTGTGAAGGTGTGAAAAACATGAAGTTTAATTATTGTGGCTGTGATGAGCAGTAAGATAACAGAATAATAAGCAGCACATGCATTGTCTAAATCGCTAATAAAGGTTTGCACCAGGTACTTGTGGCACTGGAGGGAGGAGGACACAAAACAAGAAATGGCCAGATGAGGCATTCAGGGCAAGAAGTGCTGCTAATCAGTGGGTCTTGCATGTATGCTTAGCACAGGGGTAACCAGTTAGCTGACTAGAGAGTGAACAATAGATGCGTAAGAGAAAACAATGCACAGAAGCAACAGATCAGAGTGTATACAGCAGGGAGCAGTAGCACCAATTCTTTGTCATAATTCGTAGGTTTGCTGTATTTTTTCTGCATGCTGTCTGATCACCTGCATGAGGCACATTATTTATTTGGCGGCCCTATGTAAAGTAACCTGTGTCTGCATGACAAATCCTCTAAAGGTGTGCAGTTAGGTCAGACTGAGAGAGTCCAGTCCTTTGAAGAGATGGGATAAGAAACACCCTCTGGAACAGACAGTAGAAGAGCAAAGGAGGGAGAAAAGTTGGTCTGGTACTTGGTAATATCGGAGAGACAAGAGAGGTTCCTGAAACCTGTACAGGGCATGAGGATGTTGTGTAGGAGAATGTTTCTGTAATTAAAGAGCACTGAGAAATCTGGCTAATTTGGTGCTCATGCACAGCTGGCTGCATCTGCTTTGGCACACACATGTGTGTTGTGCTCAGGGGCACATGCTCGGAGGAGCGTGTGCTGAGCCCTCCACAGCAATTCAGAAACTCAGCACAAAGATCTCTTAAAATGTAGCATTTGGGGAGAGGAGCTGAGGCTGCCAGCACAAAGCAGCTGTGAAGTTTAAACCTTGCTTAAGAGCCTCTGCAGTCACCTGAAAAACCTCGCTCAAAGGCTTTCAAGGGAAAGACAGTTTCAAGTTGTCTTTAAAGCTCCCAAAGTACTTAAGGCTATAGCTATACTGGTAGGTTATGCCATGGAGTGGGAACAGACCTGTAGCATGACAAAGATGGAGCTGATATCCACACTGTGCATTTGGGGAGAGGGCTCTGCTTCAGCTGAGTAAACCCCCCCGTGGAGCCTCAGCCTGAGCACTGGCTGGCAGCTACATGGTGTGGGGTGCATGAAGGGCACCTCTGGAGAGCACCTTTGCCTCCTTTCCCCTGAGGCTTCTCCATTGCATGAGCCAGTGAAGTGGGGGCCAGCCACAGGTTAAAAAAGGCAATGCAAACTAAAAAGCTGACATGGGCATACACTGGAAGTGTGCTTCTGGACCTGCCCAAATTGCTTACATCCAGTCCGCAACTGCACACCTGGTGTCCTGGAGACCATCAGGACACTGGCCCATCTCTCACCTCACCTGTAGGATGCATCTCCAAAGCACTCTCCTAATGTGTTGGAAAGGGATGGCAAAATAGTGGTGAGAGGAGGGAAATGAGGAGACAGCTGAGGAGCCTTCCCTTCTCCCTCCCTTTCCTCTAGAGAGCACTGAGATGGGTAGGAGAGAGGATAGGCTCTGCACCTTCCTCCTTTGGAGGGAAGTTGAACCCTCATTTACTACCTGCTTGGCGGATACTCAGACGATCAAATCTGGAAGATACCCTGAGGTGAAGCTCTATTGATGTGTATTACTTTGAACCAATGAATATTTTATTACTGGAGAGAGAAAGAATATGAATCAATAATTCAGGAGTAAGGAAAGGGGAAGGATGGATTTGAACCACTGCTGGAGGACGTGTTTCACTTTTTGAAACACTTAAACTCTGCGGTTTCTTCAAAGACCACCTTAATTATACACACCTACAATCTTTTCCATAAAGTCTTAAAGCCACTAAACTCATCAGAGGAAAAACCATCCCTTGCCCCATCACTCTAATCAATGAGCAACGTTTAACACAAGGTTTCAAACCACAAACTTCCTCCTGGAGGTCATCTCTGATCCAGCCTCCTTCTGGAGGCAGGGGAAGAGGGAGGAGAGAGAAAACAGGGTTGGGAAACACTGGGAGAGGAAAGAGAAAACCCGAATTAATGGAACAATAAAGTCATAAAGAGGGAGGCAATCTAGTTACTAGCAACAGCAATGGTATTTCTGCTCTAACTTCATTTTGAACTAGGCCCTGAAGAAAAAGAGGAGATAAAGGATTGAAGAAAAAGAGGAGGTAAAGGATTACTGACACAGAAAAAATAATCCTAGTTTTCCAGTGAAGCAAAATAGATTGCTTCTTCTAAAGCATTAAGCTGAGATCTCAGTTTCCAGCTAGAATTATCTGGAATTTCTGGAATTTCAAAGGGCTTAGAAGAAACTCATTTTGCCAAACCCCTACGTGTTTGCTTGGAAACACTGGTTCAAACTGTTTATTGTTCAAAAAGAATTTTTTTAAATTGTGGAAATATCATCTTTCCAAAAGCATACATTTCAAACCAAAATCTTCTGATATGAGGGTTAGGATGCCTTTATCATACTAAACTTTAGAGATGGTTTTCAAATGTGTAAAATGGTGGTGTCAAAATATTTCACCTGACCACTCTCAGTTTTTTAAATATGGATTGAAGCTATTTCTTTGTATTTCTTCTTTTTGTCCTGACAAATCACACAAAATGTTTTCCCAACCTGCTCTCTCACTTTGTGGTAAACTGTGCAAGAATAGCAACATGCTGTGTTACTTAAAGTGGCAGGACACTGGATTGACACACATTTTCTTCCATGGACAGCACTTAAATCATTTATCCTGTCGTACAGGGAAAGAACTTTTTTATCATCTGGGTTTTAAAGACAAAACTTAATAGTGTCCATATGTACAACCGCAGTACCAGCTTTTGCAATTCCTCTGTAAAACTTGCATCACTGTGAGCGCTCATTTGTTCCATAAGAAGGATGGAATAGCTCCTTANGGTGTATTTATATTGGTGAATGCAAAAGTACAGGCACAAGTAGGTTAACTTTAAGCTGACAAGGCAGGGTCAATCATTAAGTTTGCGAATAAAATCCTAACAACATTTCCACTGACTTCAGTAGCGTTTCGATATCACCCCAGGTGCTTTCTCAGGAGAAATATTTCTTTTTACAATGAAAGAAAAGACAAAGAAAAAAGGACATTAAATAGTTCAATATTTGGCACAGCTGGGATCAAGCCGACACACTTGGATACTAACCTACAGCTTCTTCAATGCTGTATTTTATCCACACCTCATGGAAAACCTGGAGGCCCTTAGCAGTCAGCAGTGAGCCCGGCCGACTGTAGGATCAGGCCCACCGGGCTGTTCCCTCCACAGCTCTCATGGACAAGCCTGAAACGTTTAGGTGTATGTGGGATTAACACCTACCGGTTATTTTTTTATGCAGCTCTACTCACAAAAAGCAAATTGTTATTTGAGGAGGAATTGATCTTTGTTAATGTTAGGCATCTTTGGTATAGATGCGGGTATAGACCAGGACCTGCATCCAGCCTAGGGCTGATGTGGCCATCTCAGCTGGTCGCCTCACATCCCTTTATAAGCAACAGAGAGAAAAAGGCACTTTAAGGGTGCAGCTCATCCGACCAGTTTGCAATGCCAGCCAGGCTGAACTGCAGCCCAGAGGGCAGTGGCAAATCCTGCTCATAAGAAGCCAGCTGTGGACTCCAGTACTTAGAGGAATCTTGCCTGATCTGTTTGAATGGATTGGCATTAAATTAAGAGAACAAGAAAACAAATACACAAACTTTAAGTGTTTTCTGAGGCTTTCCCAGCTCCTCTAGCATCCTGGGCTGACCAGCCATGGCATGGCTGCCCTCAAGACTGGGGGACCTGGTACATCCCAAGGGTCATACCTGCCTTTGTGGCTCACCTGGAGTCAGGTGTTTGCTTCTTTTGATGCCTCTTCAGTTAATTTTCTTTGCAGATTCATTCACAGGACTCATAAACATAATGACTGACATCATTTGGCGCTACACTGGAGATTTCATGGCTCCTGATATCGTGTGCAGAGTCGTTCGCTACTTCCAGGTATAGAAAACTCATGCTCCCCTGTATGCCCAAGCTTGCATGGCTTTGTGTCCCCACAGCAGTAAACCCCAACAGAAATCCTGTACAGATATTTTTCTAGCATCAGAAGTGCTAAATGCTGAAAGTGTTCATTTAAAGTTGAAACACTTTTAATTAAAGTATATTAAATCTTAAATTTTGTGGACACGATAAAGGAAAAAGATCTGGGTGAAAATACAGAGGTGTTTTTCTTTTTTCCTTTTTTTTCAGTAAAAGTTTTCAAATATTCTTATTTCAGTGTTCTTGCTGACATTATTTTCTGCAATAAATGTGTCTCAACTGCTGCCTTATATACTTTTTGCCCCAGGTGGTCCTACTATATGCCTCAACTTATGTCCTCGTGTCACTAAGCATAGATCGGTATCATGCCATAGTTTACCCAATGAAGTTCTTGCAAGGAGGTAGGAGAATTTCTGTACCTTGCTATTGCTATGGATATTATTGGATAGGTTTTTAGTTTCAAAATTCTTAACCTTGTTGCCATGAATTATTCATTCCCGCTGTAGCAACATTTGGACTCTGTTAGTTTTCCAAATGGCAAAGGAGCTGTGGTTTCAAGATTTATTAAGCTGTGCTTAGCCCCCAGCAGTTTTTATAAGCATTGTTTTAGGGAAGAATGAAATTACATTTTAAAAAGTATAGAGGTTTCATTATCTTCCAGCATTTTGAGAAGGTTATTATGAGCAAAAGCTATCCCTTGTACAACTATACTGGCTCTAGGAGCTGCAAGACCTATATTGTCTATTTATTCACACTAAAAAATAATTGGATAGAGAATGCAATACAGAGAATTCATACAATAGTTTGATAAGAGAACTTCAAAAGCTATAGCATATAAGTTTGGATATCTATTGTTTCTTATAATTTCTTCTATTTGTTATTTTTACAGCACTCAAATATATCCTGGCTGCTCAGCAGTACAATTTAAAGAACATGATTTCTTTCCTACAGAGACAAAGTGGGACATTATGTGTGTTGCATGGAGTGAATAAACAGAAATAGCAGGTGGGGAGGAAGGGGAACAGTTACAAAAACCATAAGGTCTGGAAGATGCACTTTAATCAGATGCAAATATCATTCTTGTTCTGGAGTAATGATGGCTTTTGCTATTCCTGCTCTATTCAGGGGATGAGATTAATGGTCCTTTCTGGCCTTAAAAACCTATGAATCAATCACAGCAAAGAAGCAGTGGTGCAGCTTTGGGAGATGTTAAGGTCTAAAAACTTCAAATACTCGTGTGAAATTTAACTTGATATTCCCCAGTGGGCAGACCAACTTTTTTCAGAATAGGGAGATTGATCTCAAGGTTTTCTCAGTGGGCTCTGGGAGGTGTGGCACGCTCTGCAGCTCCTGCCAACATTGTGCCGGGCTAGGGAGGGCTCCTAAACCTGCTGGCTGAGCAGGGAGAGGTATCAGACAGACCCACTGGCATTTCTTCTTCACACATGGTACAGGAAAAGCAGCACTTTGTTAAATTACCGCCTGGCCTTAGTAAAGAATTTGGTGGTTAATCTTTGCAAAGCACTTTGATGTTGAAAAAAACCCCCACCAAACCACCTCAAATCTTTATAAAAACATTTTTTTTAAACTCATTCCCATTTCCTATACCTATACCATAAAGTTTTTTCTTTTCTTTTTAAGACTGGAGAAGAGCAGACATCACACCCAGTTGAGGGGCAACAGAACCATTCAGCTGGGTGCGGCTCTGGGTGGGGGGAAATGGCCAGGAGGAGAGATAACACTGACAAAGCCCGCCTGCCTCTGGCAAGGGCTGGCTACACACTGATGGACAAGCAAAGACCATGTTCAAAGGGAAAAAGGAGGCAGCTGTAAATCCAAAAGAAGGATCTAGAGAGGTATATATACCATAGAAGCTTCCTGGAATATACATAAATATTCACCTTTTCAACCCAGCTATTCCTAGCAGAGGTCTTGGCAGCAGGGGCGCGAGGGGAGCTTTTGAAATGCCCTCTTAGCTATTCTGCAGACAAAGAACAAAGAGATTTACAAAACTTTGTCACTGGTGATGACACAAAGAAACTTTAAAAATGGTTCTGAGTCAACCTGTGGCAAGTTTCTTTCCAAAATGAAACACTCATCCCTCAAAATCCCTCAATCAAGAAACAAAAGAGTTGTTTCTCCTTGCCAATTTTAAAAAATATGTTTCCATGCAGCCTTGAAATATCAAAAAGGAAAAAAAATAAAACATTTTGCTTTGAAAATGTCAAACAATCTCTTTTTTTTTAAATTGTGGTTTAGTTACTAGCCTCAAGTCCTGTTAAAAAGTATTTGCAATAAGGTGTATTTTGCGTGGCTTCTAAGAAAACAAACTTCAACAGTTAAATATTTTATACTTACTTTGCAAATACATAAATGACCACAGAAAGTGCAGGATGTGGAAGAATTATACATTCTAATACTTATAATTCCACTGTATGAGGCACTTAATTCAATAACCAAAGGGGTCTTTAAAAAAAAATTGTAAAATAAAGATCAAAAAGAAAAGAAACTGAGAAGTTATAGCAGAAGACATTTTATGAATATTTCACCATGTTGAAACGGTGTATGCAAACAGCATACAAACTAAGCAACAGGCGACAACAGAATTGCTTAAGTAAAGTAAAAGGCAAAATCCAAATAGGTGTAAACTGCCCCTTTGCATGGCTTTGGGTTGCAAACAACGCGAAAGTCCATCAGATGAACGAGATTCTGGAACAGCTTGCTCTCTCTGGATTTAAAACCTAATTTTAAAATGACACTCACTTTATAGAAGGATTGCATAGCATTGCTGTTCATGGTAGCACGGAGCAAAACCCCTCACAAGATGGGCCTCCCCGCCACATGTTGCTAGAAGGCGGCAGATGTGCACAAACCCACTGCCACAGCGCACGGACGGCGGAAGCGGAGCAAAGGGGTCAGTGACATGAAAACCTCCTTGAGCAGAGTCAGTGCCAGAGCTCACGACTGAGATTCCCGCTCCAACCCTGGGTGTTAGTCTTGACCACCCTAGTATGAAAACCTTTCCATTTAAAGAGCCATATTGTTTTTAAAGGAAAATACTGAGACTGGCTGAATAGAATATCATATTTCAAAAGCTGTTATTTATTTGATTCCATTTATAATCGATATAGTTCTAGTTATATGATTTGCTGGCATTTAGAGCATATTAGAGCACTTACAAAAAACAACATAGAAATCCCTGCTTGTGAGGCAGCCAATTAACATCAGTCTGATAAAACAAAAATCTGCTTACCTAGATGTTATCAGTGCCCTGTAAAGCCCTTTAGACTCACAAGGCCATATTCTACTGAACACGAGCGACATTTAAAAACAAGAATAAATGAACATTGCAGGTAATGTTTTATGAAACACAAAGATAAAATACCAGTCTTGCCCAACCCAAATTGCCCACTTCTCTTCAAGTTAAGGACGTTGCTACACACAGTGCAAAAAATAAAGTATATTATCCAAGTATGATCTTTTCCCCTTAGAAATAGACAAGTGGGCCCCACTGAGGCTTGCATGTATGTAGTTTAAGTAACTAGCCCACAGTCAAAAAGCCCTTTCTGTCAGGAAATATTTTGTGAAACTTACTCTTAATATGCCTTTTGCTAAGTTTATTCTGCTATGCTTTGGGAAACTTTAAAGTTCTCCTTTGCCTGTGCAATATTTATAGACTTAATCTAACCCTCTCACAAAGATGTCATCAGAGTTCCCTCAAGCCCTAGATTAGCAAGACTATTTTGCTGAATCTGGGTAGCATTTAAAAATAAGCCGGATAAGTGAATGTTTGCAACTGGTGCTTTATAAAGCATAAAATTACTTTTTGAATGTTTCTCCCACATGCTTTCATATTGCTCTTTGAGTTTCAAGGAGGAAAGACATTCTTCTTGATATGCATAATTTAAAGTGATTTTTCTATTTCACACACAACCTCGGGTATTTTGTAGGACAATAAAGTATTTCAACACCAAAGCTTCCCAGATCAAAAAATCTGTCCCCATCTGTTCCTCTCGCAATTTGACTCAGGAGGAATAGCTGCTGCTGAGAATCACTGATACTCCACAGATCAGCACTTTTCCCCCACACTTTTCAGCTAGAGCTACCTGGATTTTAGCCAGAAGATGCAGATTTGTGACAACAAAAGCCTTGGAGCTGTTTGCTCCAACCCATTGATTTTCAAAAAATCCCATGGGTGCCACCAGTCATCATCTAGTTTCCCACCAGTTTTCCCCACTCAGCAGCTGAGGAGGCCAGAAGTCAAGGGGAAGCAATAACCCAAACCTGCCAAGTGTTTTGGGATCCTTCAGCTCCTGTTCTTCACCATGAGGTCCAGCAGGATCTCCTAGTCAATGTCTGTTGTGGCAGATAAAACAGGGCTGAGCACTTGAGCACCAGCATTTGCTCTGTCTCATGGTTAGCAGTCCACCCTTGCCATGGCTTGGGCATGTGCCCATCAACAGGAGCTGGGTTTGGTCTCCACCATGATGCAGAGAACTGCAGGAGGTGCCTGGGCTCTCCAGGACCATGTTTCTTTGGGGCAGTAAAGTTGCAGCTGGAGTCAAAGGCAGCTGATTGTGCAGTTTTGTTCCGACCCTGAACTGAGGCATTTTCTCTTCCCCGATAGGAAATATTTTGCGAGCTTTCTCACTTCAAGGTGCATCAAAATGTTTCATTTCCATTCCAAGGAGGACATTTCTCCCAGCAGTACGTCCAGTACGCTCCAACCTAGTTTATGTTTTAAGTAACCCTTCCCAGCCTCAGTCTTCCTCTGTTATCTGTAAGACAAGGTCTCCTTCTGTTTCTGTGTCCTCCTACTGATGGCCGCTTTGCTGTGCCAGGGTAAGAGCGTGCAGCAGGGCAGGCCTGCAATCCTTTGCATTCATTCATGATGTTCTCTTGGTGGCATAGAGGAGTCACTTACATCCCATGTTTCTGACTTGCTAACCCTGACCAGTACCTTTCTCATAGTGTTTCAGATTCAACAGGCACTTAGCATCTTTAAATAAAACATGTAAAATACAAGCCCGTCACAACATGACTTTTTATCGTGAGATAAAAAGATGAAATCCCCATTCTTCTTTGCAGTCTTTTCAGCATCAGCCAGCTGCAGTCCCAAATTCCCTTTCTTCACCCGTTTTCCTCCTCCTCACTGGCTTTCTACCAGCACTGTTACAAGGGACCAGTCACACTGGCACTCCCATTAACACCATCTGTTTGACTCTGTTGCACAGAAAGACAGGCGAAAGTTCTTATTGGAGTGGCCTGGAGCCTCTCTTTCCTGTTTTCCATACCGACTCTGATTATTTTTGGGAAACGGCAGCTCTCCAATGGGGAAGTGCAGTGCTGGGCTCTCTGGCCTGATGATTCCTACTGGATACCTTACATGACAGTGGTGGCCTTCCTGGTGTACTTCATTCCTCTGATCATTATCAGGTAAGCCTGAACTGCAGTCAGCAAGCGTGTGCTGAAAGCTGTCAAGTGTGCAATCAGCTTAATGCTTTAATTTCTACTCATTCATTATGATTTCACTTCCGCAACTGCCTTACAGCTGCTGCAGTTTTTATCACATAATGCATGGGTTGCTCTACTTGTCCTGGGTGTTCTCCATGAGGTATTAATGCCAGAAACATTTTCTCTGAAGAAAGGACTGAATCTGTAAGTGCGTCCACTTATTTCCACAGCTTCAGGCTTGAAACATATCTTTATAAATCCAGTATGAATGTCTAGCTATTATGACAAAACATAATTTTAATAAAAGAACAGGAAACCACACTCAACACTAATTAAACTGAAATTAACTTAAAGTGCTCTCAAGCTTCATAGTACTAGAAAAATGTTTCTTCAACAAGATCGGAAAGAAATCTCCAAGCTTTTGAAGCTGCCAACCACTCCTAAAATATGAGCAAATAAAATTCTTCCCATTTTGTAATGGGAAACCTGAGCTGCAAATATTCAAGACTGATTTGCTCATAATCACAAAGACAATCTGCAGCAGAATCTATTTTAAACTGAGGTTAACCAATATCCCAGACTGTGCTTAGTGATCAGTGAATTTTATTGCCTCCCTCTGGGATGCTGCCATTAGCTGCTGTTAAACAAAAATTATGTAGCCATGATGAGTTACCAAATGAAGGAGCAGTCAAAAACTGATGTAGAATGGAAGGGGAGTGAGGCTTCTTAGCTGCCTTGAAAGGCTGCCGGTGGCCCTAATTTGTTCTCCAAGGCCTGTCCTTTCTTTCCCTTTTCAGTAGCAAGGTTAAAACAGGATTTCTTGGTGTCCATCTTGTCTTCTTAGTGGCAAAGAAAACTTGCTGGGACTCCTTCCCCCCCTGCAATTTGGTGACACACTGTTTGGGCCATGAAAGAGGAGCTACATTTTCATGTCCCCTGGACATCTCTCTTGGTCCGTCTGCTTTTGCAGTAGGTGATGAGCTGTGAGTCTCTGTTGGCTTCCTGCTCATTAGCATCCCAGGTCAGAGCTGGGGG
>VYZV01014258.1:2947-20328 GCA_013401275.1 Pandion haliaetus | reverse complement strand
GGGCCTGATCTTTTATAGATGATGACAAGACTGGCTAAGTAAGCTAAATAGTAAAGACCGAGTCACGGGTTTAGTTCCTTTCCAGCTTAGTTGTGCCTTGAAGTTTCTTACTGTCTACTCACGGAGATTAAGTTCTGCAGCTTCTAATGGAAACAAATTTATCTCTGATAGAATCAAAACCACGTGGCGCTTGAACTCATCTAGCTGACTTCTTGATACGCATTCAACATTGACCAGTGTTGCTTCCTAGAGAGAAAGGACAATTTTTATACTTTGCTCATAACATATCAGTTTGCTAAACCTTCCATTTTTGTGCCAGATTTCACAGATGTAACAAACAAAATCATGAAAATTTCTCCTTAAAGAAAGGAGGTGATAGCAACAGAGAAAAACTACTCCCAGATTGTCCAATTGCTCTTCCTTCCTAGACAGGATCATTTATCTTTGTATGTTTTCCTGTCTCTTAAAACCTTCCTAGTTTTAAATAAACCAAAAAATATTCTTGGGAATATGTGAATTAAAATGTGGGTGGATCTGCAGCCCAGCACTAGCAGCAAAAGTAATAAACACACCCAGAAGAGACAAAAATTAATTTAACTGTGAAAAGAAATGGCACTAGAAAACTTTGAGGCTGGCTGTTACTGTGAGAGTTTTGTTATGAATTTTCTCAAGTAGCTAGCAATCAGGAAATTCTAGTCAGCATCTTCAGTGTTTTAGGAAAAAGGCCTGTAGCCTGTCCAGTTATCAGTCATTCCACAGGTGTGTGAAACAACTCTTTTGCACTCAAACTTACAGATTTGCACGCTTTCTATTACAGATCAGCCACTCCTTTTTACATGGCATAGATACTTGTTTGGCAAGAAAAGGCAAGATACAGAGCAACAAATTTTTCAGAGCTGCTGACATTATTCTCCCCTCCTCCCTGCCAAAGGAAGATAGTCAAACCAGATCAGGTCTGTGACTTGCTTCACAGTAAATTCTCAGAAGCAAGAAGGTGATGAAGACACGAGGGGAAAGGGAAAGGCAGTGAAACTGGCGTTTCATGAGATTGCCCTGACAGCTGAGACATGAATAAAGCATCCTAAAATTTTTGCGGCTTTAACCTTAAGCAACTTTCACACTAGAAGTTTATGGCAGGACAGGAACTTAAAATACTGACCTTAGAACCACAGGGCAGAGTGGTGCCCGTCGCCTGCCCAAACACGTTTCTGGTTTCAGTGTACACTAACACAAATGATCCCACGTCCTTGGCAGCAGAAGCTGCGTTTTTGACAGGTCCTAAGTGGTGTCCGGTACTCGGAGGAAGGAAAGAGGGTGGCACAGGGAAGGATTTTTTTGTGCTCTTTTATTTCTAGTCATCAGTGATACTATTTTCTTCAGAATAGAGAGGATTGTCTAAAACCACATAAAAAGAGGATTACCATCAGGGCAAGGTCAGCAGAGACAAATGCCATGCAGTTTGGAAAGAACTGGCTATTTTTTTTAGAACATTTTTTTCAGAACATTTTTTTCAAGTTTCAAGCATACAGCTGAAGGCTGCAATCTCCCAGCTGATGCATCTGTAAAACACCTATCAACATAGCCTCAAGGTGTGACACTTCTTTAAAATTTCTTGGCAGTCCCAGAATTTAAAGCTAATCTGCCTGATGTGGCTGCAGAAATAAATACTTCTCTAAGGAGTTTGCAGCTGAAGAATGGCAGGAATGGCTGTTAACATCTGCAGAGACTTGATTTCTCTGCAAAAGTTTTGTTCCACCAAATACTTTCAGATGCACAGTGGGTTTGATGGCAAACGAGACGCTGTTCCATAAGGGTGAGTGAGAGAGACCACGTACATTGTAGTTGTGTGTTATTCTGTCAAAAGATCAATTATAAAAATGAAGAGTCTTATTTAGTAAATCAAGGAAGGCATTTTGTGATTTTTATAATTTAATGGCCTTTAGCTGAAGATGTTGTTAAAAAAAGGCCATGACATAACGATGGAGAGATGATCCATACATGTGTGACTAAAAAGTCAAGGATCAGTAGCAAAGAAGCCACAAATACGAATAAAACAGAAGCCAAGCACATGCCACACTTAGTGAGGAAGTGAGGCAGGGTGCACACAGAGGAAGAATAAGACCTTTTCTGCAAGAATTCATTTTGTTTGCACAGCTACTTTATTTTCTCTGCTGAAGCACTCTGATTTAGCTGCCTGGCAGGTGCCTGATGCAATGTGGGTCGCTGACTGGCGGAGTTAATTCTTAATTAGTTCTGCCACCTGAATCTGCTGAAAACCTAACCTCTGGAGCAAAGCAGTTCACTGATGACAGCACTTTTTCTGGCACATTTCATCCAAAGTGCATACAAAGGATAAAATTCTACTTTTCAGGTGCAGGACTTAATTCCACACTAGATATGCTGCTTTGGCTGACCGGTTTTCACTTGCTACAGTCCAGGTACCATCATCTTTAAGTTTCTCTCATACATCCCTCAGCTCTCTCGGCAGAGCTGATTTCACATGTTCCTGACACAGCCTTCAACTAACTCACAGGAGTTGTGTTATTCATAACACTGCAGCCCGTGGAATGAATTATTTAGCTGATAACCTTATGCTCAGTCTGGAAAACCTTTCCACGAGTGAGCTAATCCCCCAGACACAGCATGAGGACCCTATAGATTCCAAGCCAAAACACAAAACATAAGAAAACAAGAATCTGTCCCTTCTTTTTTAACATATATATATAAAAAGGCAATTTATGAACAAAACTTCAACAGCCCTGAGAGATTTAAGTACTAGGGAGTTCTGTTCCCACCACTTCTTCACAACTGGAGAATCAGCAATCAGTTATCAAACAGCCTGTGGTTTTGTGGCGAGTTATTTATCTGATTATAATACAAACGAACAAGACCTGAATAATGAAAAGAGAATGAAAAGCTGTGATTAGATTTTTAACCCAAGTGTGTGGTTATCTTTGAGAGCTGAGAAAGGGGGAGAATATTTTTTCTTTTCATGTAAAAGCTCTCCTCCTCCCCACTATCTTAGTGTTGGGCAGGGAGAGCCACAGAGCCTGCATCAGGTCCTTCTTTACAGCACTCAAAGATGTGGCCTGTTCTTCCCTCTTATTTGGACAAATCTACCACTTTTTCTGCAGCTGATATTGTCAGCCTACCAAAACCCAGAGAATTCAGAAAACTGAGTTAGGCAACCTGCAGTAGTAAGTTCTCTCCTGTCCTGGGAGAGGTGTCATCAGCTATAACCAAAGCCTTTTCTCCTACACCAAGATATGCCAAGCAAAGCTCAAATGGTATATGTGATAGTTGAATACCTCTGGGGCTTGCTGAACAGAGGTTAAATATGGGTCAAATCAAGATTACAGACTGCTGTCCTGCAAATATTTGCACCTGGGCCCCTCAGGTCCTCTGGTGGGGAGGCAGGAGAGCTACTGGGTTTCTATTCTGTATCACAACTTTGTGCCAAACCATAATTACATTCTGGCACTTGAATATCCAGAAATTCAGAGTCTTTTTAGCTGTTATTCAAGATTGCCAAATATATTTTTTATATTTTAAACTGATAAATGTAATACATAGGCATTTATCTAATATAATTCCAAATTCAGGTTAAAAAAAATTGCAAAAGTTCCTCTTGAAGCACAGAGGAAAATATATCCATCTGCTGTTTAAAATCAAAACTCCAAAGAGAACATTTGCTTTGGAGCAGCATAAAAATAATTAGAAGAGAAAAACCAGAATCAGCTAAAAGGAAAAATATGGAACTAAAATGAAGACATTGCAATGAAATAAAAAATAGATTAAATAAAAGGTATTTGAATTAAATCAAATACAGGGAATAAAAATAACATTAATAAAAACACAAAAAGTAATTTTCTGAGCTTGATTCAGCAAGCACAATCATTTTTGCCTGCAATTTCCATTTCTAAATAAAAAAGCCTATATCTTGCACGTATGTTCTAATATGTGCCTGTCTATTCACTTACCCATTACACATGCCTACAATGGTTTGTTCAGATGAAGTTACAGGTGCCTTTGTCTTTGGATAAACAGTGCTGTAAATTAGCTACCATGAAACATAATGCAGCTGCATCACTTTGCACAAATAAAGTACAAGGAACAACAGGCAATGCTGGATGAAAAAGACAAATAATTAGCAGTGAGCTTAAGTGTACTTTTTGCCATGGTAAAGGCTCATTTTACTAGTAAATACTGAGGCTGAGTGGGTTGTTATCATAATGCAATAATTTATTTTAAAAAAATAAAAATCTGTGTTTAAAGGGTGGGCAGATCAATAACTCTTATGATTGTTAATATCAATACATAGCTTTACCAGAAGACATTTTATTTTCCAAAACAAAAGTGATCTATGAATTAAAAATAAAGATGGAGTGGGACTATTCATGGTAGCATTTGTATGACTAACCATAAGTTACTTATTTACATGGACAAAGAATGCTGTAATTACCAAGGCGGCCATATTAAACAACACCATTAACTAATACCATGCTACAATGAACATGCATCTTAGTCCTTCAGAATTTGGATCAAGCTAAATAGCTTTTGCAGATGCAATGAATGTCATTTGCTGAGAATAGCCTGAAACATATTCTTGTATTTTCCTGCCACCTCTCCAGATATGCATTTTATCAGGGCTAGAAAAATCACTGCATTTTCAAATCAACAGCATGTCCTTTCTAATCCTGTGGTCTTCAAAGCCTAAGCAATTCCTTCTCAAAAAGGCTTGGAATATTTTTCCACCCAGGTTTGACTACTCGAGCTCTTTCCTCCCTTTCTTTAGTCTCTTACCTGCAAATAATGGGCCATAACAACTTATATAATATTTTAATATCATAATATACATGAAAATGGCTACAGCACATATTTATATAGCCCCCAAGAATCCCCAGTGATGGTTGGAAGGCCAGTGTACTACGCACTTATAGACACAAAGAAACCTGACATCTGAACTTAACAAACTATACTTCATATCTCCAGTTGCTTTCAGTGGAGACAAGAGCAAGCAGCATGCAGGCATATTATGTCTGTTAGAAAATGAGGTTTGCGGCAATGATAGGCTTGCCATCCATGTGTGTATGGTGTGCTCTTACATCTTGGCAGTGAAGGCTGGGTAGCTTGTTGTTGGGAGGAAGGAAAGAGATTATGATTCAGCCAGAATAGTGCAGACCATTGCTGAACACCCTCCTGTCCATCTGAATACCAGTTGTTGTCTGTCCCCTTCTACTCTTTGCTCACCTGCCACTTCATTTTCCATCAAGTGGGAATTTCTTCCCACACGTTGAGATGTCACCAACCACCACATCCCCTCTAGCCGCCTCATACAGAAAGAAAGAAGCTAGAAATGCATTCTGAAAAAAACCCTGCTTTTCCCTTGTAAGAAAAATACAGATTCTGTTCTGTAGGTGCTCTCTTTTTATTGTTGTGGCTTTGAAACACACATGCAGATGCTTTTTATGATCTTAAGATTTGGGTGAAACATTTCTGGAAAATCCAGTTTGTTAGCTCCATGTCAGCATAGCTGGGGAAAAAAAGAAAAATTAGGCACTAATAAGATCTGGAGTCCCAGAGGGACCAAAGCATAAAGGCATAATTGTGGTTGGCAAAATCATTGCTGGGAAGTGTACCTAGCATGACAAGTGACTCCTCTTTTCTGATGCCCACCCTGAGCAGCTTTACACTACCTCTGGTCCCCTCCCAATAAGGAAGGCTCCAGTGGATCCAGCTATAGAGAAAAGAAAGATGAACAGAGGCAAAACCACCAGTACAAATCCACTACATTGGCAGCACTTTAGAAGCCACGGGATTAAACCAGGAATTGAACTTTCCCCTGCACTTCTAAAAATTCAGGATTCAAATGAAACAGCATGTAATCTCATACATGAAATGCCAAGTGAAGATGACAGCCGTTATAACTGCATCTGGTGAAAGGGATGCTCTTACCAGACTGTGCAGCCAAGAGGGCAGGATTTCTGGGGTCAGAGGGAGAGTGAGTGGGGAGCCTGACTTCATAATTCAATCCTTGTGGCACTTGGCTGGAAGCAGGGAGTCTGAGTATTTTGACTACAGAGTTAGGTTCCTTTGTCCTGATGCTTAGGCAACTCAGAATGTGTCCTGCTGGACACATGCAGGCCTGCATCAGAGGGGATATTGTTTCAACTGCAAATAAGAAGCTCAGGCTAGGGAGAAAATAGAAACAGGATTTTTAGGAGCTGGCTGGAAATTTTCTTGAGATGGCAACGATTATCATTATAATACAGTCTTATTCATTGGAACAATCAAAGGAGAAATGATAAATGAATTTTCCACCATTGTCGGTACAAAGTACAAAGGACCTCTCAAGTGCACCGGCTGATATATAAACAGATTCTTGAAAAGCCAGGAGATAAAAGGAAAATGTTCAAGTCAGCTGGGAGCCATGCTGGACCTTTGAAGGGATTAAGGAGGGCAAGCTGGAGTCCACAGCAGATGCATGCAAAACCTTCACTGGCCAAGTATGCTACTGCTCTGCTGCACAGCCCAGACTGCACGTTGAATTTCCAGCTCTCACCTATTGAGCCTGGAAACCAGATGGCTCAAACTTCCACAGAAAGGAAACCTCCAAGGCACACAGATACTGCCTTTGCAAGTGTGTCTAGGAATTGAGGGCACTGTAGGAAAGCCTTGTATATCCGTCTGAAAGCTCTAATAAGAATAATGTCTCTTCTGGTAATAAAAATAAACCGCATGATAGTAAAACACATTTTTGTCTCTGTAAAACACCCTGAAATAATCCCCCTAGCTGCACCTTTTTCACAGAGTCACCACTGAGGTTTATGGCAATTAATGGGTCAGGCTGCCCCAGGCCCCCCAAAACACTGCAGTGTATTGCAAACAGCACATCATGACTTCTGTTATGATGCTTGGGTTTTACATCAGGAAAACACAGCAACCCAACTGGATTAGCTGAAATATTTTTAAACTATTGTTGTCTTCCTTAGCAGACAAAAAGGAAAACACCGGTCAAAAGTATGCTGTTGCTTAGTGATTTAAGCTGCATGTTATGCACACTTGCAGGAGAAAAGGCAGACAGGGCAAGGCCTTGTATTTTTTTTATGTAAACTGCTGAAAAGGTAACATCCTCATCCAGGATGGGGGTTCAAACAGCTCTTCAGCTTGAAGGAATTATTTTTACCTATTATATGTTAAATAAATAGAATTCCATATTTGTTATTGCCTAGGGAAAGGTCATAACTATCTGAAGTCATTGTGGACTAGGGCACTTTTCATCTTTCTCGTTAAAAGTATATGTATATTCTCTTCTCAATATGCAAATTGTGGTGGATCTGCTTTTGACTCATCTAACTGTCCCCATCGATCTGATACTTCTGTCCCCCTCAGTTTCTGTCCCAGGACCTTGAGACCCAAAAGTGAGCACTGCGGTACTTAACTGCATTTCTTATGGATCTTGCCCCTGTTGACATCCCCAGGGTACTGTTTTATTTGTCAGCTTCATACTCACAAAGTAACACCAAACCAGAAGTGGACACGCAGTCAAAACAGGTCGATCCCCTTGCTTCACCCATTTCAGGGCTAGTGTCCTTCTTGCAGCTCCCAAGCCCACAAGCACACCCCTGTGCAGGGATGAGGTGCCTCCTGCCTGGGGCTGGTACCCAGGCAGATCTGGCCTCGGTTAGCTCAAAATCCCCAACGAGATCTTGCCTGTGAGATCTTGGCCAAGTCATTGCATTCCTCTGTACCTCAGATTTGACATCTGCAAAGCCAGGACAATGATAACAACTTCCATGGTGAAAACTCTTCAGATCTGCTTCTGAAAGTACTATGGGAGAGTCATATATTATTTATTATTGTTGTCATCATTATTATTATTACTCCTATGAAGTCCCGTCATCTCTATGAGCTCCTTACACATAGATAAATATATTCATAGAACACGAATGACTGGGATGTCAGTTAAATTTACTGTGCCTCATAATATCAATGACTCTTTCCCTTCTGTAGCGTCACATACTCAATCGTGATTCGAACCATCTGGATGAAGAGCAAAGCTCAGGCTGTCATCATGTCCAGCTACCCTGGTGAGTCTCAGCACACACGTGTCTCCAGCCTCATGATTCAAAGCCGGCCAGTTCCCCCAAATCCAGGAATGCCAGGATTATGCAGTGTCACATTGGGTCCCCATCACTGCAGTGGGAATGGAGTTTCTGTAACTGCTCACTCATAACTCTTTCCTACATTTTTTACTTTGTTTTCTTTGACACTAAATCCCCTTTAGAGAAACGATAGAGAACATCTGCAAGAAAAGAATTAAAAGGTAAAGAATCCTTATTCTAGAACTTAGAATCCCTATTCCTAGAACTTTGCCCATTTCCAGAATAAATTTTTCTAGCAGATACTTACGTAAGTCTTTTGCTGTGCTTTCATATGACCTTGTAAGTCCTGTCTTGGTCAAGATCAGAAATTCCTGGCTATGGAAAGCCATAAAATAAACTGAGCTTTCCGCCCCAAGACCATAAACTTTTTTGGACCATTCGGATCAATTTTGGGAAAGAATCTGAGCACAAATCATTTCAAGATCCTCACTTGTCAGCGGCCTTACCTATTAGTTATGATGAAAAGTATGTTCATTTACGATAATATGTTTTACAACACAACTGTAAGAGCACATAACCACTTAGTGCAGCCAAGTGGTGAGTAGAAACGCAACAAACTATGGGGACCAAGTTGCTGGTACTTGACTGAAGAAGGATCATGGATCATGTCTGGTATAGTAGGAAGTGTCCTAACGTGATGTTACACATATTCAGATCTCCTTATGCCATAATGTGACATTTGTCTGCTATAATCTAAGTTTTAATCGTCCTTTGAAAAGCTTGAGCAGGACTGATTTCTAATGATCCTGTCTTCATGATACAATCAGTATTAACTAGCCTTGAAAAAAAAAGTCATTCTTCTCATCCAAGAGATATATTCTGCTCTATAAGTCAAGAAGTGATTTCCAGTAGTATTAAGGATGGGCTAATTTAAAACTTCTAGATGGGATGTTTCACTGATAACAAGCCCACATTAATTTTATTTTCATTTTTTTCCTTACAAATTACACAGCCTCGATATGCTGTTTTTATAAGAGGTGCAAAAAGTCATGTGTACAGAGTTATTTCCAATTACATTAATCAAAATTCCAGTCCTAAGTTTGGACTACAAGTGTTTAAAGATGTTTTCATAAAAAATGACCTTCTTGTGTATTCACTGTGGTGAACCTAATTATTCTGACCCGGCAACATGAACAGCAAATCAACATTAATAATGAAATCAGGCATATTATTGCAATCATGCTGGTACTGTTATTCAAATACGGAACTTGATTCTTGGAGACATTAGTGTGACTTCAGAGGAAATGAGATCAACCAGCCTTGGTGTGAGACTGAATAGGATTTGCTTCTCAATTCAAGCCACACTTCACCTCTGAAAAGCTAGTCTAACAGCATTTCAACTTTCATTACCAAGTCAACATGGAGAGTAAAATGCATGACTGATTATCCAAAGCATCAAAAGGAGTAAGAGGTTAAGGGAATGGAGCATGTAGCTTTTAAAATCCTCCTGACGGAAATGCAGTTAAAAGTGAACAGGTAGTCTGTTTTGGCAGGTTGTTTCTTCTGTTTTCTTAATTACAGCTACCAGTTTCTTTCAGAAACTGTCTCCTATAACACTGGTTGCAGTTTTGTAGCTGTGAGAGCACATGGTTTTTATTAGACTGATACAGCTGGGCACATAGGCAGTGGTTCGCCTGACTAAGTGGCGAGGATCAGGCATAGCCAGCTGCCACAAGGCTTCAGGAAGATTTCTTCGGCTTACACTTCCCCTTTTGATTTGGGGTGGCTCAGGTTTTGAGCAGCCAACTTGAGCAGGTTTGCAAGTGTCCAGATTTCAGGAACTACTGAGCCCCTGCCTGACGCCAGGAAAGGATGGGCTATATATTGCTGTCCTGCCTGGAGAGGTACATGCTGACACATCCACGCACCAGCCCTGCTCTTTTACTAGCTGAACCGTTCTTTCCCCAGGTGGCAAAACCTCTGCTGGCTACACCAGTCGTGGGTTAATATCCAGGGCGAAAGTGAAAGCAATCAAGTACAGCATCGTAATTATCCTTGGTAAGTGAAAAGCCCCGCAGCTGGCTAGGGAGGATGATGACATTAGGAAGCTGGTCTTCCTCAGCTCCCTCTGTCATCAGCAGATAAAATGCAGTAGATGGCTCAGAAAAGGAGCTTCACTTAGACCCCCCTGACTTGCCTTCTGACCTTGTCCTTGCCCTCTTCTCTGGCTGATAAATTCCTGGTTTAGGCATCTGACACAAAGCTCAAATGAAATTATATGCACAGCCCCTCATGTGCATAAAGAAAGTAGAGGAGGGACATTGCCTAAAAGGAGCAAAGGAAGGGGTCATCTCCCTCCCATCCAGGCTGACAAAAGAATTGGGAACAGAGTTGTCTTTTAGGCTTAGAGACCATGTGTGGCATGTTAGGTGCTGGAGCAGTACAAGGGAGAGGAAGGAGACGCGAGGGATGCAAAGCAATTGAATTTGATGTCAGATGCATGTTGCCTGCCGAGGTGGGAAGAACGAGCTCTCCTTTCCCGATGGGGCAGCAAATGACTCAGTGCAGGTGTCCTCCGTCTCCCAGGGAGATGACATTATTCTGATAGAGTTAGGAGGCTGACATTCTATCTCAATAAATAAAGTCAGCATCACACAGGGCTGGTGATTAGCTGCCGGAGACAGGCAGGAAGGTGACCAAAGCTATTTACTCCCAAGGGCTGACAGCCATCCCCTACCACTGAAACAGAGATTGCTCCTCTTTCCAATGCTACACAAAATTCAGATTGGATGATATTGCAATAATAGCCAGTACTGAGGTGCTTAGCTCACTTGTTAGCGGTAGCATCTGCAGACATGAGAGAGGCCTGTGTGATTCATGCTTTTCAGAAGCCCAGGAACAGCTTCTCTGTGTTTGAACTTTTCTGTGTGGCAATCAGAGAACACTTTTGTCAGAAACAACTACTACTGCAATGCCATCAGATGTTAAGAGCTCACCTAGAGGCTTGGTATTTCAAAGGACCTTGATAATACTAGGCATCCAGCATCTCTTGATGCGCAAACAGATTAAGGCACCTAACATTCACGGATTTCTTTAAAGCTACTTAAAGTTCTGCATAGTCAGTGCTATGACCCATATGCTGACACTGTGTATTGCTATTTTGCTGGTATGTGTGCACAGACACTACCAGTTTGGTTACTCTAGAAAACAGGAAGGGAGTTTACCTCTTCCTTGCACATTCAGTGCAGAAATACTGCTCAGAAATACTGATCTATGCAACAATTTATGCAACGAGGTCACTCTGCTGTCTCATTTCGGTCAGGGAGACATCATGTGTCTGATTTCACAGATACCTGTATATTCGCAACCCAGGTACTTACAGCTTAGCTAAGTGAACTGCCTGTCCCAGCGTTTCCATGTAAATCTTGAATCCACAGCCTTTGTGAAAGATGACATAGAAATTTGTGAGGGACAGATTCATACCCCTACACCTGCAAATAAAGGTAGATCTGTGGCCTTTTTTGTTTCTGTTACCTCTGAACAAAAGCAGGGGCTATGAACAACACAGTCCTCTCTTCTCTTCCCCAAATTCACCTCTCAAATTGCAGTACAGGAATTAGTCTTCCTGCACACTCCATGTACACAGCACCTCCAGCCAGCATGCCAAATGACACATTGGTCTGCCATACTGCGGTGTGTCGTTCCTTGTGCCTGGATGTCTAAGAGCCTTTTTTTAACAGGCAGCACTGTCACAGAGTGGCACTTTGGTGGTGTGTACATTTAGATTGGCTGCTCACTCAGGGGACCATTAAAAGAGCGCTTCACTATAACTGATGATGCCTTAACTGGCTACCTATTTACCCTTTATGTGTTGCGTAGTGTTCAAAAGTGCCTCAATATGTCTGGAGGGAGCACTCTAAACACTTAGAGGAGCACACATAATATGTTTTATGGGCATTAAAATAAAAATAAAGACAAATAAAAGCACAATCTAATAACTATTCTCTTAAATATGACCCTGAATAGGGAGAGGGTTTTTTTGCATGAACAACTATTCATGCGTTATGACAGTCTCTCTATGTGTGTGTGATTACCTCCGTAAATAGCTAAAATATCTAATGTCAAGCTCTTCCTTTCTCTGTCTCTTCTAGCATTTGTTCTCTGTTGGAGCCCTTACTTTCTTTTTGATATCCTGGACAACTTCAACGTACTCCCTGAGACCAAAGAGCGCTTCTATGCATCTGTGATTATTCAGAACCTGCCAGCTTTGAACAGTGCCATCAACCCCCTCATCTACTGCCTCTTCAGCAGCCGCCTCTGCCCCCCTTCCGAGTATTACTCCTTTACTGTCATTGACTACCCCCTAAAAAGGGAGGGAACATGTAAACACAGTCCCTAAACCAGCTTCCTCTTTTTGTCCGTTCTAATTCTGACCTTATTTTCTTTAGGGAAAGAAGAACTCAAAGGCTGGGGGGGACATTCCGGGGCAGGAGTGATGGAGGTCAGGAGATGCATGTCCTGTCCAAACCAGAAGACATCTAGCACAGACGATGATCCGCAAAGCTACACTGGGACCTGTACCAAGGAAAGCAGAGGTCCCCCACAAGACTTGTGCATCGTGAGCAGACAGAAACCGACTGGCAAGAGCCTGCACCTTGCTGCTGTTGAGCAGCACACGTATTTTGGATCGGCACTGCAGCTTCAGCAATCGCACGCTGCTGGTGCCAACCTCAGTAGGAGGGATTTGCATGCTGCTGTTGTGAGGGCTCATCTTGGCCCTCTGGTTTCAAGCAAGCTGTAATATATATGTACTCCAAATGGCAAAAAACAATGTAAATGGTGTCTAGTCAGAGTGTTCTCTATTTTTCAGGAGTCACTAAAAGCTATCTACTGTAGCATCTGGCTCATATAACTGATAAAGAGCATTTACAAGTAATTATAGAGCGGGGACCCTACTTAAAACGAAAACACAGGCACTTTTCCAAAAACACACTGACGTCACTCCATGTAATTATATCTGGGTTTCATACACAACCACTTATGAAGTTGTAGCCAAAGAGGGGACCGAAGGGCTAGGTTACTGCCTCCCACCTCTCCTGGCCTTGCTTCTCAGCTCACACCAGCCCTCCCAGCTGCACCGTCCCTTGCAGCTTGTCTTCCCCGTCCCGCAAGGTATTTCCCTGCTGTCCCACCTTGGTGTGTCAGTGGCATCCCCGGGTCCCTGCAGAGCTCCCATGCAACACATCTGGACAGTCATTTATTTCTGGGCTACAGTATTAACGAAGCATTAGCCAGCCTCTCCCAGGCCCCGTGGTGCATCACGTGCACGGATCCTCACGTGCTCCTGCGACAAAGGCCCTGAGCAGTCTTTTGGGGACCTGACAGAGAGCTGCCATGCTGGGCACTTCATCAGCACAGATCAATCTCACTGCCCACACAGCAGCATTTCCCAGGCTCACGTCCTATGTAAATCATCCACATCACTTGAATCAGGCACGGAACTATACACTTCTTTAGACAACCTCAGAGCTGGATAAGGACCCAAGTGAAATGATGAAACTGAAATTATATTTAGAAAAAATTATCTGTTGATGGTCCAGTCTTGTAAACTCATTGTAAGGTCTATAGAGCACCAGCCATCAGGCAGAGCTTCGCTGCAGAGCACCCCAAGGAGTTGGGCATCCCCTTCCCCAGCCTGCAGGGCATCCTCTCACCACACCATTCTCAAGTTTAAGGAGAAATGTTCTCACACAGGTTCAGCGGGTGGGTGGATGATATTGACTTCAATGTTCATTTTACAGCAAGGCAGCTTAAAGTGCTTGTATGATAATACACTGTAACCAGCTGTATGGCAAGTATGTTTCAGTAAAAAAAATTGCATTCTTATTTAGGTGGAGTCAGTTTGAACAGGGTTTTTTTATTATTATGATACTTTGCAATGAGTTTTTTCCTTGCAAAACAAGAACCAAATAAAATTTATTTATAATTACCTATATTACAAAAATCTTTTTCCTTAAGTAGGAGATACATAAAATTGTGGGGCTTTATGTTCTCAGGAAAATAAACAAGGTTTCTCTTTTTATGATTATGAATTTCTGTTATGTTTGTATTTTGGTAACAGCTTAATTAAAACCATGAATTTACACCAGCCTTTACAGCAGCCACCTTGGATAGATTGTATATAAGAACTAGAAAACATTTTTTCTTGTGGGCATAACTTTCCCAAAAGTGGACTGCTTAGTTAGTTTAGGTCTCATAGTGATACAGATTTTATTTTTTTAACTTTTTTATCTGATACATATACACTGACTACCTACTTTTGAACAATTAACGGAGTTCATAGACTTAATACCTGGAGATCAGATAACATTTCTGAGCAGTACTTTGATTTGCACATTTAACATGTTTCAATCCCACTAAAATTTACATATTATTCACAGGGGTCACCACATGAATTATCCCATCTAAATTAAGCATATGCATGAGTAAGTGTAAGACTCCAGCCTTAAATGAAGTCATTACCCATTTATTTTCAAAGAAACAGTCTTTTTGTTTCATTCATTATTGTATTATGTACCATTTACCTGTTGTTCACACCCTTTTTCCTCTGGACATGATTGATTGTGATGCCCTTCCTCATGTGAGGATATTTCAGTATAAATGGCCTCACACCACTTTTGTCTGCATCCCTTCCAAGCACTTAAATACAGAAATAAATATTTTCTCTTGTTTTCTATCCTGCTTTCTTACTGTGCAAGAGACAGCATTTTACTACCTTTTTATATTCTCCAAAACTTTTGTTGCAAAGAAACTGAGAAAAAGCTGAGTTTTGCTGAGTTTTTCCATTAGTCTGGAAAACACTTGCATGACTCTCCTTTGTTTCTTGGGAGAGCGATTTAGGGAGTTTCATCTGAGAGAGCGATTTAGGGAGTTTCATCTGACTCCAGTAGGTTTCTTATTGTTATTTCATGTCTGCAACTTGCTCTACATCTGTTGACTGTTTAGTTGCTTAATTGTGACAGAGCTGCTATGGAAGACCCCAGGTCTATGAGGAGAGGTAGCACAAGTCAATGTCAACGTCCGAATGCCCAGAGTCTGATCACAAGAAGAGGGTACCCAGCTCTTTGTCCATGACGGCCCACGAGGACCTGTGTTCTTCATCAGCTTTAACACTTCAAGATGCATCTGTGAGATCCTTCTGACATTCCCACAGCAACCAGAAATATTTGCATGCATACAGGACATAAAATCCTGTATGATGATAAAGTCCTGTATGATTATAGATTCCCAGGAAGCATGACAAATCAGATACTCATCCCTCAGAGAAGTTACATCAAACAGCATAGGACTAGGATACTTTTCAAACTAATACATTAATTCAAGAGAAGAGAAAATGTGTGCTTTCTGTGACAGGTTCAAATAAAATCTGAATGAGAAAGCTATTTAACTTCTTCTTGGACATTTTTTGATGTAATTTAAAGTTCAATTCTCTTAGTCCAGGTTTCCATCTGTTGCTAAAAGTGTAAAACAGTATTTTGTCTTTCATCTTGGTTTGGCCTTTGAAATTTCTGTCTCCTTTTTTATTTTTACTTTGAAAAAACTAATGCAAGACAGCAAAATTTAACATCCAGATCACTGGGTAGGTATACTCTAATAATGGAGTGCAATATTCCACACTGCAACCATGGAAGAATAGCGAAGTAAAAACCTACCTAGAAGCATTTTGCATCCTCCTACATGCTGCTGACCAAGCACTTAGAGGCGCAGACGTTATCAGTCAAAAAAAAAAAAAAAAGGTAGCCACTGCCTGGTTGTTGGTTTGGGTTTTTTTTTTCAAAGATATATTTCACGGAAAAATAATTAGACCTTTTGATATGATACAGGAGCATTTGACTTCCACAGGACAAAAAAATTAATTCTTACACATTTCTAAGACTTGCAAGGCATAAATGAATGAAGGTCCATACTCTACAAGTTACCTAGACCTTTAAATATGAGTTGTTTTAGTGGGAATCAGGCACATAAATGTCATTACAGAAGTGGACTTACACAATAAGTGTTTAGAGTACTGGCTATTGCAAGCATCAGACCCCTACTGATAGCAGTCTCTAAGCAGGACACACAAGCAGGAGAAGTAAAAGCAAGGCTAGTACTTACTTTAGTTCAAGCCCTGGCATTTGAATGCCAGAAAGCTTTACGTCTATTCAGATTTCGCATTTTCTTGACACTACAAGATGCAGGAAATCAGGAAAATCCTCTCTCAAGCCACAGGCCCCTGAGCAAAACATAGGAACAAATAACTAAAAAAGAATATTTTCAGAGCGACTTGGGCAGAGAACTTCTCAAGATATGAGCACTTTGGGGTAACTCCGACCCGAGATAACTAAGAGTAGTGTCTTGGAGCTCTCTCTACAAGGAATGCTGGCAAGATGCCTCAAGTTCTGCATCCCTTCAGAAAGCTCTACCTTGCTGTTTGTGCAGATTTGTTTCAGACAAGAACTCAGAAGGCATCACACTACCTGCCACTTCACCTTACCCCTCACAAGAACTGCATGTACTCTCCAGAAATACTTGATGGAAACAGAACAACTACAAAAGAAAGTAATTGTGGAAAGCACAGCACAAAAATATATATATGCTGTGGGCACAAGTGCCTTCTTTCAAGAGAAGGAACATCCCACAGATAAAAAATAAACTAGTGCAGAAGCTATCTGTCTCTACCTTCCAACCCAGAGCCTGGAGCTTACAGGAGCAAAGATTTTAATTTATTCATCAACCTTGGGAAATATGATTGATTTGGGGAGTGTTGTGGTTTTGGTTTCAGCCCAGCCAGTAACAAAGCACCACGCAGCCGCTCGCTCTCTCCCCACCCCCTCCCCTGGCCACGTTGGGATGAGGAGAAAATACAAAGGCAGCCTCGTGGGTCGAGATAAGGACTGGGAGGGATCACTCCCCACTTATGGGCACGGGCAAAAGACAGGCTCAACTTGGGGAAGAAAATAAACTTAATTTACTAGAAATCAAATAAAAAACAAGGATATTAGGAAGGAAAACTAAACATCAGAACACCTTCCCCCCACCCCTTCCATCTTCCCGGCTCAGCTCCATTCCCGGTTCTCTCTCCCTCCTCCCCCCAGCGGCGCAGGGGAACAGGGGATGGGGGTTAGGGTCAGCTCGCCACACATCGTCTCTGCCGCTCCTTTCCTCAGGGGGAAGATTACTCACTCGTCCCCTGCTCCACCATGGGGTCCCTCCCACGGGAGACAGTCCTTCACC